>APFE031142292.1:0-17105 GCA_000404065.3 Pinus taeda | reverse complement strand
TGTGTCCAATTGCATGATCCCTAAGACTAATTTCAGCTTTTCCTCCCACTGTTTGAAATTGTTCCCCATGAGGGGTTTAATCTGACTTAGACTTGACATTATGTTTGGATCTGAAAAAAAAATTCAAGAGCAAGGAAATAATTTAGATACGATGCTTCACGATTTGATCCTTAATCATAATTCTAAAATCTATCTAAAGGCATGTGTAAAACTATTTGCTCCATTAAAACTTTAGCCAAAACACCATTTAGTAATGAAACACCTTTGGGTGCAATCATTACCTTCAGGCACTTTGGTGTAGTGAATAAAGTACAAACATGCAACCTTTTTGTCAATCTATCTTTGGGTCAGACCAACATATCCATGAACTAACGACCAGGCCAGTCCATGTGTGTTGCAACTTATTTTTTTATACACTACCCTTATGCACCAAACAACTTAGCAGGCGCCAACCCTCCTTTGGGAAAGCTAACACCCACGTCCATTGCCAGCACGTCATTTCAACTTGTCATGAGTCATCCTTGCAATCGTCTTACAGAGAGTGGTTCGTTTGCGAACATCAATGCTTGACTCATGCGAAAACAACACATGTATACTTAAAAAACGCCTTTAGTTAGATTCCAAAATTAGTAAAACTTTAGCAATTTCTACAATGATTACCTTTTAGAAATGCTTCAATAATTTATTTAGAGAATACTAAATAATTTATTTAGAGAATACTAAACAATTTTATGGTTGCCATTATATAAAGACAAACACAACAAAAAAGGGCGCACACAAAGTATTGATTTATGCATGAAACAGAATTACTAACTGTGCGATCCTTCACTGGTGCTTTCCACTAGTTTAATAACAATAATCCTCATTGTCCACAAAATTTGTTTGAAATCAGCTTCCTTATCATAATATCAAAGCTATTCAAATGTATTATTCTGCCTCGTAAGGATGATTCAACGAACCTCTAAACATGGAAAAAACTTTCTTTGCAACACAAAAAAAAATTATTCGAAAGTCTAGAGCTTCTGGCTTTATTTTCCTAAAAAAAAATTGTGCTTAATTCTAATAACAACGAAATAAGATTGGAGCAAGTGAGAATTAAAACTCATTACATCATTCCTCGAATCCCAAAATATTCTGGAAATCTGCCATCAATTAATTTAAAAATATACCGTGTACAATAAGCAACCTTACTTGACTTTTTACGACAAATATTTTTGTTTTTCAAACAACTTATAATTAAATAAGGAATTCTGGCATTCACATTTCGTATGCTCCAACGCCATTCAAATTTTAAAGCAGTGCCGGCACAAATATATAAAGTGTCACTGTAACCTTCTATACATGGAGGGACTCAATTTACAAAGTTATTCAATATATTAAAAAACTGCATCTCGTTGACTTGTCAATTAAACCTCAACCTTCCCAAGGCAGATATCTTTGCAGATAAATCGTAATCACGGTATAATTGAAAATAGTAGCATTTTAAATTTTCAAGACCTTGGGAAACGGATAAGCTTGGATCAATCTCCAGAAATTTCATAGGGCAAATATCTTGGAAAATTTTTGGTGAAAATATCAGAAGAATGTGTTTGGTGCAATCCAAAGACCAGAATAGATCAACTATCTAAAAGAAATATACATTGAAAGAAATGAGTCCACACAAAGATTTCCCACTTTTTCATGTCTCGATGCAACATTGCATAGTCATGTGAAAATAGAGTGCAAACTAAGCTGACAGAACGTAACACAAACACAAACAGAACTAGAAAGTGTCCGTCAACTTCACACTCTGGCAACACTAAAGGACCGAAAAAACTTAATAAGCAGGGGTTCAAATTCAAGATTAAAACCGCATGGGAAAAAAAACGATTAAAGCAAATTTTTTTTAACAATTCTTTCTGCAACAATTAAATTCGATATGAAAAATAGAAAGCAATTAAATCAAACTGCAATTCTTACATAAGGGCGCTCTGATACCAATTGTTAGATTTACTTTGTGGGTTTTCCTAATTACTTTAAACCCTAACCAAGATCTACTCCTTTGTAAGAAATTGAAATTAATGCACAACGGAACTTACTTTCCATATTCTAAAGCTCCTGGTCTTGACTTGAGTTATTGGCTCTTGAATCCTTCCAAGAGCTTGCAATCCTTTTCTCTGGCTATCCTTGATAGAGTATCAAGTCTTCAATGGAGCAGAACAATTTTTCTGGGTGATTGCAAGCCTTGGAGACTCAGCCCTTTTATAGCAGTGAAAAACCCCAATCCTAGGGCAGCCGAAATTTAGCTAATACTTGGGAAACAAGTCTATCAAGAAATCTGAAATTTCGGATTTCATCAGATCTTGAAATCGGGAACTTTCCAGAAAAACTGAAATCAATCAGAATAGATTCTGATTTCCTTATTTAGCTCAAATTTATTACTGCTATTATTTTAATCAACTATAATCTGTCCATTAACAATTATAATTGTTTAACATTATTCTATATGTATTTTGTATCCAAATCCTTATTTAAATACGTATAATGCCATGACTTAATTAATCACATTATTTGGCATATTTTAATCATTATATAAATGTAATCTTGCTGACAGTATTTGATATCATAATCATAATGCACGCATGTCCAACCTAATTATTGTAATTAGACGTCTCTAAATCCAACAGACTCTCCAGTAAGGCTCCTCGTGTACCTGTGATAATAATGATGACTTGCGGATCTGTTAAAGACTACAAGATTAACATTGCAGACCTCAATATTTTTGAAGACTTCGTACTCTTACAACACCTGTTCTGACCCAAATTGGTGGCTCATTTGTTTACTTCTTCACTGGCCTTCATTGTTGAAGAATATTTAGACCTGTAGCTGCTTATTATTGAATATTCTGTGGCAGAGTTTTTTTTATGGTGTGACAGACTACTCTCTTGGTGCTGTGACAAACCTTGTTTGGTATCAAAATTTCCTTGATGTTGTGGCAGGCTTCTATGGTTCAATCTATGACAAATTAACCCCATATCAATGAAAATATATCCCTTGAAGTACTAAAGAGAACTTCAACCCTGTGACAATCTTAGTGCAACAGTTGATTTGGTGTGTGGAGTAGAGAAAAGTACTGGTGCAGTGTGATATTCTTTGGACAGTTGGTGCAGACTTGGTGTAGTGTGGTGCTAACTCTTCTTGGGAAGTGTGAAGACAAACAATTGGTGCAATGTGGTGCTAACTCTTCTTGGGAAGTGTGAAGACAAACCGTTGGTGCAATGTGGTGCTAACTGTTCGTGGGAAGTGTGAAGAGAGAAATTTGTTGCAGTGTGGTGCTAAATCTTCTTGGGAAGTGTGAAGATAGACAGTTGGTGCAGCATGGTGCGTTGGACAGTGGTGTAGTGTGGTTCAAGGATTGCCTTTGCTGAAGTCTTGGTGCAACATGGTGTGTTGGACAATGGTGTAGTGTGGTGCAAGGATTGTCATTGCTAAAGTCCTGGTGTAGAATCAATGAAGAAGTGTGATGGTGTAGAATAGTGCAGATTGGTGAAATGCAGTGTTTGATCAAATAAGTCCAGTGGAAGAAGTGTGATGGGGAAAAATAGTGCAGATTAGTGAAATGCAATATTTGATCAAATAAGTCTAGTGAAGCAGGAGAGAAGGATTGGTGTCCTTGGAGTTGGTGCTCCTAAACTCAAGGTTGGTGATATATAGGGTTGAATCCCTAGAGGTCGGAGCCTCATCAAAACCAAGTTGGAGCTTGGGAACATATTTATATTGTATACAATTCCTTTTTTTATTAATAATACAATTATTATACATTCATTTGATTTAAACTGTGAAGAATCTAACTGGTAAAACAACAATTGAAAATAAATACTGATCTACCCCCTTCTTAGTATTTCCAAAAATTGGTATCAGAGTCAGCTTCTTCATAATCAACCTAATAGCTGGAAGAAGGATTCTTAGTCACAATGAAAAATCAAGAAGTGTTAGGAAGGCTTCCTTTGTTCGATGGCACAAATTTTGGTTTTTGGAAAAAAAGAATGTCCTACTACTTAATGTCCCTTGGACCTAAAGTTTGGCATTTTGTTTTGAATGGGTACACTGCTCCTTCCACTCTTCCAATTGATCAAGATGAAAGGAAATCTTACATTGTAAATGAAAAAGCCTTAAATTCCATCACTAGTGGAATCACTGATTTTGAATTCACAAAAGTCTTGAATTGTGACTCGGCCAAAGAAGTATGGGATAAGTTGGTTAGCTTATATGATGGGGACTCCAAAGTTAAAAAGGAAAACATTCAAACTCATAGAAGGTAATTCAAAAGTTTGAAAATGGATGATGAAGAAGATATTGCATCATAATTCCTTCGAGTAGATGAAGTAGTCAACTCTCATTAAGGATTGGAAGAAAATATTGAAGAAAGCATTATCGTTCAAAAGGTCTTAAGATCTCTCCTAGATAGATTTGACTCCAAAGTAAGTGCTATAGAAGAAATGAAGGACCTAGATACTCTCAAGATGGATGAACTTCATGGAATCCTCATTGCTTATGAGATGAGAAAATGAATCCTAAGTTCCAAATATGCAACATTCAAGCCTCAAAATGAAAAAAGGGGAAAGGATGGAATGCCAGCAGCGATGACTCTAATGTTGAATCCAAATAGGCGCAATTTGTACGAAGACTAAAGAAAGGATCCAAGCTAAAAGGTAAGTACCCTCTTATTTGTTTCAAATGTGGAAGAATAGGTCATTATGCCGAAAAATTTCCTCATAAGTATGATAATGATGATGAGGAGGATTCTAAAAGGATGGTATAGAAAAAAAGGGGTTTAATAAGAAGAATTTCTTCTCTAAGCAAGATGAGTCCGATGAAGATGAATTTATAGTCATAAAAAAGAAGTCAATTAATCATTTTTCTCATCGCAAAGGATGAAATGATGAATTAGATGAAGAAAATGACTACGCTGGAAGCCAAGAAGTATTATTCATGGCATTCACAAATGATGATGATTCAGGACTAGAAGAAAATGTAGATCAATTGTTAATAAGTGTGATTGAAGAAAATGACAAATTACGAAATAAAATCATTTCTCTCAAGGTAGAAAAGGAGGAAGAAAAAATAAGGGAAGACCTCTTGAAAAATAAGCTAAAAGAAAAGGAAAAAATCAGTGAAAATCGTGAAGATGAAATAGTATATTTGAGGATTGAATTCGAGCAAGTCAAAAAGAGTTGGGAAAGCTCTCAAACACTTGAAAATATCCTTAATTCTCAAAAACCTCAAAATGACAAATCTAGGATTGGTTTTAAAGGAGAATCATCAAGTACTAAGGATAATACAAGAAGCTATGCCTACATACTTTCCAGCAATCCAAAAGAATAAAAATCATCTCATGAAAGGTCCATCTCAAATCCAAAGAATGAAGAAAGAGTAACTCCACGAAAGAATGTTGATTCAAATCATGGCTATTACAACAGGTACCAAAATTTATTTTTTTGGCTTTGTTATTATTGTAATTTTTTTTGTCATCAAGCTAAACATTGCATGGATCGTAAGAATGAAGCACCAAGATTGAAGGATCAAACAAAAAAATCATGTGGTCTCAAAGGGCATGGGCAAATCAAGACCTACAACTCTTTTGATCCTTTGGCCAAATTTGATCCAATTTTCTCATTATGTAATGATATTGGACATAATGAATAAAATTGTCCCCTCAAAATAAGAGAAGCAGAAGGTGAAAATCCCAATACGGATAAATGTGGCCTAGCTCTATTTGCTCACAGTGATGAAAATCATTGGTTTGTGGATAGTGGGTGCTGCAGACATATGACAGGTGACAAAAGGAAGTTTGTCTCATTGAACAAAAAGGAAGGAAATGTATCCTTTGGAAGTGGATCTGCCAAAATTGCTGGAAAAGGAACCATTTCCCTTATTAATGGAAAAGGAAAGGCTCAAAATGCTTTGCTGGTAGACGGGCTCAAATAAAATCTCTTGAGTGTTAGCCAAATCTGTGGCCAGGGACATAATGTTGTCTTTAGCACTAAATATTGTGAAATAAAGAACTCTTCCTCAAGAGAACTTGTGGCGAAAGGAGTTATAACATTAGATAACATCTACATTCTGAACAAAATTCAAGAAGATAAATGTTATCTAAGTCAAACAGACGAAAGCTGGTTGTGGCACAAGCGACTGGGGCATACAAGTTTTGATAAATTGATCAATATTGACAAAATTAATGTCGTAAGGGACATTCCAATTATTTTCAAACCAGATCAAGCTGTATGTGACCCATGTCAACATGGCAAGAAAACTAGAACCAACCACAAGACTAAGGAGTTTTCAACATCAAAACCTTTGGAGATCATTCATGCAGATTTATGTGGGCCAACTAGAACTCCAACACTCCAAGGAGAAAAGGTATTTTTCTTTATTTATTGATGAATATACTAGAATGATGTGGATGTTATTCATAAAATATAAATCCGAAGAATTTGAATGTTTTAAGAATCTTAAAGGTCTTGTAGAAAATGAAAAGGACTTTGAGATTAAATGTCTTAGAATGGATAGAGGGGGATAATTCACATCAAAATAATTTGATGAATTCTGTAAAGTACATGGAATCGAAAGAGAAATCTCAGCTGCTAGAACACCCAAGAAAAATGGGGTATTTGAAGGAAGAAATCAAACTATTCAAGAAATGGAAAGAACAATGTTACTAGCAGCTGAATTGCAGGAAGAATCCTTATGAATTATAAAAAGGAAGAGTTGCTTCAGTAAAATATTTTACGATTTTTGGAAGCAAATGCTTTATAAACATCAATGATGACTTACCAGGAAAATTTGATTCTCGGGTTGACAAAGGAATATCTTTTGGATATTCTACTAGAAGAAAAGCTTACAAGTGCTATAATAATCAGCTACGGAAAATAGTGGAAACCACTGATGTGAAGATTGATGAAGCCCTTCCAGAAAAGGAAATTAAATATCATGAAGTTGACCCCCTCATTGAAGAAAGTGAAGAAGAACGTGAAAAAGAGGAAAAAGATCAAGAACAACGTTAACACAACTGCCAATAGATTTAACGCAGAAATATCAAAGAAATGCAACCAGTTTAACGTTAACACAGGTTTTGTTAACGCAGAAGGGGATATCATTAACACAGATGGCAAGGGTTTTAATAATGCAGAAGTTTCAATGATTGGAAACCGTATTAACATTAACCCAAGGGTTTACGTAGGTTCAAAGGACGTTAACGCAGGTAACGCAGAAGGTTCAATTAATAACGTTATGAAAATCAACGACAACACAGGTATAGGTTCTAGTAATAATAACACATATCAAGTCAGTGATAGCACAGAGAATTATGATGAAAACAACGCAAATAATAATGGGCAGGATCCTGGTTTAGAAAGCAGAAAGTTTAACGCAGAGAATTATGATGCAGACAATGGAAATAATAATGGGCAGGATCTTGGTTTATAAAGCAGAAATTGTAACTTTAAAGACCATAATGAAGGAAAAAGTCAGGCCTCAGCTAACCCTTGTGTGACAAAATTAAGAAGAAAAGTTGTCAATTTGTCTTCCCAGAAGTTAGAGCCTGAAATCGTTAATGTCCTCAGCAGAGGCATGGGGTTTGCAGTTGCTCCTAAAAACCTCCCTATTGAGAAGATGATTTGTAGCATAGAGGAGGGTATTAATAACCTTCCTTTAGAAGACAAAGAATCATTAAGACAAGAATTTTCTCTCATTATGAGGAAAGCCAAAACTCCCAAAAGCAACTTAAGTAAGGAAGAGCAAAGAGCCTTCAAGTCCTTGCGGAACAATGACAAGATTGTGGTTCTTAAGGCAGATAAAGGAGGAGCAGCAGTCATCCTGGATAAAGAAGACTATGTTTGCAAAATGAATGAACACCTAAAATGTGGCAGTTATAAGAAGCTGAGCAGTAATCCCATCCCCAAGATTATGAAAGAGGTAAAAAAGATCATCTCAGATTCCAACCTTGATGATAAATTGAAAAAGAAACTAATCCCTTCCTGTAAGACTATCCCAAGAATTTATGGTTTACCCAAGATCCATAAAGAAGGAGTGCCTCTTAGACCAATTGTTAATACTATTGGCTCCCCAACCTATGAGCTTGCCAAGTATGTTGCTAAAATTCTTAAGCCCCTTGTCGGAAATACTGATTCCTTCATCAAAGACTCCCACAGTTTTGTGAATCTCATTAAAAATGAGAAGATAGAACGTGATGACATTCTTGTGAGCTTTGACGTAGTATCCTTATTCACCAAGATTCCTCTTGATGAAGCCATTCAGGTTATTAAAGATGTTACTGATCTAGGTACTGCAAAATTGGCTGAAATCTGCTTGAGGTCGACTGTGTTCACCTTCCAAGGAATATTCTATGAACAGACATCTGGTGTGGCCATGGGATCACCCCTTTCGCCAATCGTGGCCAACCTTTACATGGAATACTTTGAAAAGAAAGCCCTTGAATCATACCCCTTAAAACTGACATGGTGGAAGCAATTTTTCGATGATACCAATATAAAATGGACTCATGGCAAAGCAGAATTGGACAAGTTTTTCATGCACCTAAATTCTATCTCTCCAGAAATAAAATTCACCATGGAACTTGAAGAAAACATGAGCATCCCATTTTTAGATGTTCTCATCATCAGAAAAGAGGATGGTTCTCTAGGGTATAAGGTATTTAGGAAGGCAACCCACACTGAAAGTTACCTCCATGCGGATTCCCACCATCACCTAGCCCAAAATTTTGGGGTTCTAAACACTCTTGCTATCAGAGCCCTTCGAATTTCTGACTCTGAGCATCTTAATGAAGAAAAGAATCATTTAGTCACAACTTTTAAAAGTATAGGCTACAAGGAACAGGAAATTAAAAGAGCCATAGAGAAAGCTGAGAGGAGGTTGCGGTCTCATGAACCTAAGGCCCAAGACCAACCTCAGTGTAGTAAGGTCTTTCTACCTTATATCCATGGAGTTACCGACAAAATCGCAAAAATCCTAAAGAAGAAAAATATTATCACACATTTCTCAGCACCGGGAACAATCAGGCAAGGTATGAGGTCTGTAAAAGATGACATTGACAAGCATCAGCTTAAAGGAGTCTATAAAATAGATTGTTCATGTGGAAAAAGCTACATTGGTGAAACAGGTCGCTCCCTACAGACGAGGCTCAAGGAGCACGACGCCGATATTAAGAATGAAAGGTCTCGTACTTCAGCCTTGGCAGAGCACTCCTCGAAAACAAAACACCATATTTGCTTGGAAAGCGCCTCAATTATCGCAAGGGAAGAGCAGCAACATAGACGAAAGATCAGAGAAGCTCTCGAAATTATCAAGCACCCGCATAATCTGAACAGAGACAATGGCTTGGAGATTAGCAGGAGCTGGCTCCCCTTAATCAGGGAAATCAGGATCATCAACACGTCCCAGGTATAACTTATCCTTCTCCCTTATCATTAAATAAATAATAATTATAAAAATAAAAATAAATTAATCAAATAAATATATTAATAAATAACATCAATTATTTAACTAATATGAATATTAAATTAATATTAATATAATAATGTAAGCTAATTATTTTTAATAATATCCAATTTAAGAGTTTAATATTAATTAATTTAAAATATTAATAGTTATTAGTATTAACTAATTTAAATTTTAATAATATATTAATAATTTAGGTATACTGAATCAAATAGATTAATATCATTATTAATTAATAATTGATTGATATAATTAATATTAATTAATTTATTGAAATTTCTAATAATTAATTTAATTTAATATATTACATAATTATTATGAATTTTCTAATATTAATTAATTTAATATATTACTAATAATTAAATATTAAATTTTAATATTAAATTGATTTAATATTTTATTATTACTTAATATTTAATATATCATTAATTAAGTTTCATTTATTTAATTAATTATAACAATCAATTAATATATTATTTATTATCATTAATAATAAAATTTTTTAACCATAAGCTTTCAATTATCATTCAATTTTAATTTATTAATATTAATTAAATTAAGATATTAATATTAATTAATCAATATATTAATACTAACCAATTTAATATATTAATATTAATATATTAATATCTAGATTAGTTAATTTAATTTATCAATATCAATTAGCATTAACTAATATTAATTAAATTAATATATTAATATTAATTATTTTAATTTTAATATTAATTAATTTAATATTAATATTAATTAGTTTAATATTAATATTGATTGATTTAATACATTTATTAAAACAATTAATTAATTTATTATTTATAAATAAATGACTGTTGAATAATTAATTAAATTAAATTAAGCCGACCTCTGCTTATTGAAAATTGAATAATTAATTTAATTAAATTAAGCCGGCCTCTGCTTATTAAAAATTGTTTTCACATCATTATTTATTACGATGAACCACACTAGTTGGTTTGAAACGCGTCGACAAAGGTCATTTTTATGTGATTCACGCCGAAGCTATTCTTATAACTATGACAGATCACAGAAGTCTCAATTCTACAGCTCTTCTTCTATCATCATTCAAAAGTCCTGAAGATGGATCCCAGTTGGGATTTGAAACGTTGGCGTAAAAATGTTCATACTGTGAGTTCTCTGGTAACTGATCCAAAAGATACAAACCACAGATCTCTTAAATCCAGCATCCATTAAGACAATTAATTGACAATTCTATTGTAAGAAAATGAATGACAAAACAGTAAGAAAAACTAAGCTACTGTGTATTCTTATCACTTCAATCCTAATTCAATTTGGAAACATAGTTATTTATCTCCATCAAATATCTTAGAAGAACAAGGCTGCACAGTTGTGAATTATCACTATGCTATTGATCAAAAACTAGAATGAAATATTATCCTAATTAGAAAACAGATTCGCTGAAAACAGAGTAATGCAAATTGAACTAAAAACAACAATAAAACATCCTCTAGTGTAGGGGCCCTTTGCAACTTATTTGGCTAGACTGCTAGCTAGTTAAAGATGCTCTTAACCAATCATTCACTATAGGAACTTTATATTATGATAAAATAAAGTCTGAATACAAAGTATAAGCAAAAAGTCTGAATTTAACACTTAATTTATGAATTGTTTCTCGGTTCTATGTAACTAATATTTAAAGGAAAATAACATAACTATTTGTGAGATAAACTTGCTACAGGTGGCTAATACGAATTAGATTTGCAATATGACTGTTGGACTCTTGATTTCCTACGAAAGAGAAAATCAAGAGTCCTACTGCTTTCGGATAACGTATTTTGACTCCATCTTTGACCATGATCTTAGGCTTTTTTTTTTGTCAATTTGGACCGAGTGAATAGGATGGAATCCATGTGGAGATGATTCTAGAAATGCCTATGTGGCCTAATTCTTCATTTTACACCTAGAATCTGCCAAACCATGAGAGTAGCTACGGAATCCACAGTTAGTTACAGAATAGGTTGTGTTTTGTAGCTAAATTGAAAAAATCTACTCAAATAGCAAGAACATGAAAATATAATATGGAAATCATTTTAATGGTTTGCTTAAGACAAAATTTAGCATTTATCATTGATTGGGGTCTATAATCTTATGAAAAAGTGAGGGAAAAAAGTGAGAAAACTGTCAAGCAGAGGGTAATTCTGAGGTTTAATAGATCCATCTTAAAACCAAATCTTTGAAGCATCTAGAGGTATCAAAGTTGTTAGTGTGTAAACATTTTAATATGAAGGAACTAATGCATGACATGGAAGTAAATGATAAAAAAGTTACACATCTAACAATTTTATCCCTTTTAGTTTTTAATATTCAAATTTAATATGGATTTAAGCTAATAAGAATGCATAGGTGTTTTTAGTACAAAAATTCATATCATGCAAAACCTCCCTTACCTTTACATGTATGCAAAGAAGATATCTATTATGAAGACTATTTTCCTCTCTTAGGAACACTCAATGTCCCGAACCCATTTTTTTTATGCAAAACTGCCTAATAGTACCTAGAATACCATTTGGGGATCAAACACCCCAAAGAAAGGCTATTATTCATGGTGGTATGCCTTATTCACAATGCTTAATCATGAAGACTGTTTTCCTCTCTTAGGAACACTCAATGTCCCTAACCCATTTTTTATATGCAAAACTACCTAATAGTACCTAGAATACCATTTGGGGATCAAAGACCCCAAAGAAAGGGTATTATTCATGGTGGGATGCCTTATTCACAATGCTTAGGACCTAGAGGGTTCATTTTCCTATGTAAGGCCCTTGTTTCTCGTTTTTACCATGGTTTAGGCCCTAGAGTTATCCTTATTTCCAAAATCCAATTAATTGCAACCATATCCCATTCAAATTTGAAAATCATGTAGAGAGGTCCTATGTGGTGTGTCAATGTATCTTCCACCATATTTGAGCCTAACAATATTTTTAAAATTCTGACTTGTTGATATAACATATTCAATAGGTTATGTCATTTATTGAGGTTACTAGATGCTTCTTGAAACCACAAAAATTATACTGTTTTTGCTTTGATACCTCTCTCTTATATATCCAACCACCCCAATGGCATGTTTTAGGTGTTGGAGTGCTCCAAGTTCCTTTCACAAACTTATAACTATTCCCTAATACCATTTTTTAGTGTATCTAGTATCCATACTAAACCCATGACACTTTGATTTTAACTTTATTCCAAATATGGTATGTACAAAAACATGTACTTAGGCTAATAGTTATGTTTGTACCCATGTAGTTACTAATGGTTAATTTATTGAATTTTTATCCTTTCAGGTGATGGTAAAACATTTATGATGGAGGCTTTGCCACTAAGAGCTTAAGAGGAAATGCTTAATTTAATGAACAAAGCATTTTGAATAGAAAAATGGTTTCGCTTATGGATTAGTTTCTTTGAGATATATGGTTGCAAACTATGTGATCTCCTTAGTGACGGGAGGTATGTATATGAACATACGTGTATTCAAATTGATTTCATATAACAGTAACTACAAATATTGATTCTATATTTTAGGTGCCCCATTCTTATGGGTCTTTACAAGACCTTATAGCATCTATATGAGAATATATTAGAAGCCTTTCCAACTTGAAGAGATATGTATGATGGTCTTTTTTTCTTGAAGTTTTCATCTTGAAGAAGGGTTTTTGTTTAGATTCAATGATGTTTTTGTAATAAAAATGAGCTAATAATAGTGTTTAGGGAGGGATCTCTTAATTCCAGACACTATGGAGTGAGAAAAACATTAGAAAATTTTCCATATATTGGTTGTAAATTCAATCCACTGTGAAAATTATTTTATGTGCAATTGTTCATTGTGTAAAATTTTAAAGATAACAAATAGAAAGTTAGCATTTCACACTCCAATTCTTGTTATTTCATTTATCTGGAAAAGTATTTCCATATCCGTCTTGAGAAATTTACCAGGAAGGAGTTGAGGAAATGATATGTAGTTAGTACCATGAAATTTTTTTCTCTTTTGTCTGAAATTCCTCATGTAGCAAATGATGGTACATTTTGGGTAAATGATTTATATCATTTTTTTTTTATCAAGATAACATAGTTTTTTAAAGCATGCTAACTCAATGGAAGATCACTTTCTTTGCAAGTAAGAGGTTGGTGGTTTGATTCCATCCTACCCTAAAATTAATTAATTATTTAAAGAAAAAAATATTCACATTATATATATTTTTTTCTAAGTAATACTATTCTATTGAAAAAAACAAAATTAAAAATGCAGCGAGGCTCCGGCCTCTGCAGTGCTGAACAGAGTTATGTCAAAATTTAATCAAGAAGACAAAACTCAACTACCCACCAAGGGGAAACCAGTTCGAGTGAACCCATTGTTAAATGCCCACGCAGGGGTCTCAATTCTTAACCTAAAAAGGCCCACACAGGGGTCCTAAATCAAAACCAATCAAAACGAGCCACAAGGTTTGAAAAAAAAGTAGAGAAAAAACCCCATGAAACCAACCCATGAAACAACAAGAGAGTGGTGAATCGAAACTTGGCAACTTGGCCCCCCTAGGTCTCGTCTGGTGGAGGCTCCTCCACAATGCGACACGCGTATTCATACCAGTCATCATCCTCTGCTGACGTGCCGCACGGGATGCCATCGACTGCTTGTGAACCGGCCGAACTGCCCTTGACTGCATGCTTGCCTAATGTGCCACCCGGGATGCCACCAATTGCTTGGGTGGCACCCGAACTGCCTTCGATTGTATGCTTGCCTTCAGCCATATCCTCGCGATGCAGAATGCTGTCATGACCAACCTTTCTCGTCTTCTCTGTCGTCTACTACTTGCTGTTGTTTCCTTTCTCTGGTTCACATCCATCCTTGTTTGTCTTATCTGCCTTCTGCTGCTTGCTGTTGTTCCCTTTCTCTGGTCTAGGTTTGCCGGTTTGAGCATCTTGCTCATCCTGCATACTGATTTCCTCACTGAAGGTCACTATGATAGTGGCAATGATATTGGGACGATGCAACATACTGTGAAAGCGAAAGTGGGTCGTGTGGTGAGAGGGGTGGGGGGGGCAGGGAGGTTGTCCGTTTGGGTAGCAGCATTCATTCTTCTGGCACCATGGGCCTGTGCTAGACCTTTACCACTGCACATGTCAGGGTGTCTATCAGAGAAATGACCTCTGGAATGAATAGTAGAAGGGGATGAGGAAGGAGTTGCTTGTTCAGGGGTGGGCATTGAGGGGAGGCGAATGCTTCCGCCGCGGCTACCACCTCTTCTGTTACGCATTCAATGGCGAGTATGCGGCATGGCTAGTTGATGGTTGTTGGTTTGGGCCAAAATGACTGTGTTGTTATCAGTGATTGCAGTAGGGGAGGTAGAGTTTACTCTGGAATTGATGTGGCTATTCAGAAGAGATGTAGAGGAATTCTGGGCGGAATTTAGAGCACAGTGAGTGGTTTGGGAGAAATGGAAGTCGTTCCCCAAATCAATACACTTGAGGATCCAACAGTGCCTCTCTGTAATTGTTTGTGAGCTTGGCTTCGCAACATGAGGGGGTCAAGGGTAGTTTAGTGGGGATGGGATGAATGGGTTATGGCTTGCAGAAGCCATGGCCTTATGCCTGCTGCGAATTCCTCGACTTGAGCACCCGAGTAATGGTGCTTGCAGGTCAACTGTGGCTTGCCATAAATTGGCATGGAAGGGGATGCGGGTGGCCATGCGACCTGGCCACCTGCCGTCCTTCTGTCTAATCTGCATTAACGTCAATTTAATCACTCGCATCTGGGTGTGTCTCTTCACTTTGTACCAGTTCATTGTATTCCTGTAGTTGGGAAGCATTGGTGGTTATGTTGAGCGAACCTGTATGTAGAGTCCAATCTCTGTCCACCCCCAAATTTTCCAGGAGATCAGACACTTTGTTTCCTTCTCTTTTGATGTGTTTGAAATTGACTGCTCTGTTAGTGGTGAGCCATTGATCTATGAGCTCTAATCTTTTTGCCAATCTCCAACTATTGACCACTTTGTATGTCGCGGTACCTTGCAGGATTTGATTAGCCATATTAATAAGAATCTGAGAGTCGCCTTAGATTACTAAGGGGAAGAAGTTGTGTCATGGAGCTAAAAGAATCCCTTGCCATAGCCCCTCTAGCTCTGTAGAATTGTTCGTATCCCATCCAATTGAGCCTAGGAAAATTAAAAGAGGTTTTCCTTTGTGATCCCTGAATATTCCTCCATATCCTGCTCTGCCTGGGTTACCTTGGAGGCCCCATTGAAGTTTAACTGTATCATATTATGTGGCGGAGGGATCCATTTGTTTGGAATATTGTGATGTAAAGAGGATTTACTATGTTTTTCCTGTACCTGGCTCATCCGAAGGTTCCAGTTTGTCCATATATTCTGCTCTTGTGGAAGGGAAGGAAAGTCCTTTGTCCATATATTTTGCTCTTGTGGAAGGGAAGGAAAGTCCTCTTCATTCCAAGTTTGGAGCATTAAAGTTTACTAAAGGTTTTTGCAAAAGCTACTTCATGGGACTTCTAATGGTGTACATTGATCTTTGAAAATGCGGCGATTTCTTTCTTTCCATATAGACCACATAAGAAGAACTAGGATGATTTTCCACAAAGAATTTAATAGTTTGCTCTTGTATGGATTGATTGCCCAGCTACGAATGGTGTTGGTAATATCATCTTTAGTTATTCCTTCTTTTTGGCATCTAAAACTTGCTTTTTACCAAAGTCTAGTTGCCAAATTGCAAGAGTTCATGATGTGCTGGATGATTTCTTCCTGTTGTTTAAATTTAGGGCATATGGAGGGCCCATGGAAACTTTTTTTCCTTAGATTGTCCTGAGTGAGTATTTTTTTTGACATAACAACCAAAGGAAAGTAGAAACTTTGGGCCAAATTTTGGGGGACCATACTTTGTCCCAGAGAGGATCCTTGACTGTTTGATTGCCAATTATTAGTTTGTATGCCTATTGAGTGGTAAAAGTTCCACTTGCATTATAGCCTCATCGTATTATGTCCTTCTTGTTATAAAAACGATTTTTTCTATTGATAAGCTCCGTCTCCAAATTCTTATGAATAGACTCTGTTCCTTACCTGATGATGTGAGTCGTGCTTATCCATTGTCTATATCTCTAATTGAGAGTAGGCATCTAATGCTAGCTAACTTTATCTATTTGATGCTCCTCCCATTCCTGTGTTTGGTGAGGTCTGATCAGGTCGCTCAGTTTGGGTATCTGGTGCCAAGAGTCATCCCAAAAACGTGCATTGTTTCCATCCCTTATTTCCCAGAAACTATGCTATTGGATTATAGCTTTGTGCTGATTAGCCGCATTCAAAATTAAGGAACCTTTTAGTTGAATTAACTCATCTATCGGTAAGTTGTTTGCATATTTGGCAGTCCAGAGGATGGCCCAGGGTGTGTGCATAGCATAAATCCATTTCCACCATAATATTTCTCCCATGACTGCATTGCTGTGTTGCGGATCTCGGATCCCAATGGCCCCAAAATTTTTTGGAAGGAAAACCATAGCCCACTTGACTAGTGCCCATTTTCTATTCTGTCCCGAGGATACCCATAAAAAAATCGCTGTAGATTTTTTATTTTCTTAA
>APFE031142290.1:47582-121182 GCA_000404065.3 Pinus taeda | reverse complement strand
GGGATTTCGAAATTAACTTGTACCTTAAAGGCCGTGGCGTTTCCAGAGTCGCTGCTGGAAGCCGATGCGTCACCTCTAGGTAGCCGCTGAAGAATCTGCACAAAGCTGTCCATCATCGCGTTCCGTTGCCGCTCGAGGGCTTCTTCGAGCAAGATTTTTGATAGGATCTCCTGCCCCCTCATCTTTCTTCTCGTCCGCCATGGGAGGCCGTCGGGATTTTCGAGGTTGGTCTTGCAAAGGTTCGACCAGTTCAGCCTTAGCCCTTATATCCTGACCTCGTCGAGACATGCAAAGAAAAAACCGAGAAAAAAACAAGACCGCTCTGGATACCACTTGATCCGGATTAAATAGGAACGCAATATTACAGAGGATAACCATAAATACAGAGATGCGATAACCATAAATAAAGAGATGCAGCGGAAATAACACTTCATTTCATTAATGGAAAATACCGAAATATGCTTACAACCAGAATTGGAAATAAACCAGCGAGGACGATGGTAGCTTATCTCTGAGAAGAGATGTGCGGCTACATGTCTCTGAACTGTTCCGAACTTGTGTTACAATGAGGCTCGAAGGCCTATTTATTATTGAGAAACAATGGAAAAACCCTTCACATTTCAAAACCGACCCTTAGAAGATGAAACGCCAAATTGTGGGCCCCGTTTTGGGTAAATTGGTACATCAATTTCCCGGGGTCGTAACTTTGGCATACGATCTCCGTTTGACGCGTATGATAGCTCGTTAGAAAGATCTATCCGAGAACTACCACTTTGGGAAGGGAAACATCAATTCATGGACCCATGTTGCCCCCAGTTTTCCCAAAAAACGTCGTTTAGGGCCTCAAAACAGCTCCGGAAGTTCAGGACCCGAAAAACTGCTAAAAATAGTAAGTTGTGCTACAATTAAGGAAACTGAAAATGCTGAAAGAGACAGTTGTGTGGGTCCAAATGGGATAGGTGGGTGGCCACCAACATCCACCTGGATCAGCATGAGGTCAAGCACTTGTTCACAAGAAAACCAAATTTTGCCAAGTACACAGACGCTGATGAGATTTACAGGAAAATGATAAGGATGAAATTACCTGACAGTGAATGGTGGACACAACTAACAGATTTACTATAAAATTACTACAGTAAATCTATATGGTAAAACATAGTTGCCGGGTAAAATAGGTAATACAGGGTCAAAGCAGAACAGGTAAATAGTATTAGTAGGTAGAAGATAAAAAGTGATTCCAGCACATAACTACAAAGAACCTAAAAGAGCCAAATCCGAGTTACAATAGCTAGCACAGTCACAATAAAAGGGACAACAAGAAAACAGTTCTCCATCTGTCTCTATTTTCACGTTGAAGATATTTTCTATTTCCTAGAATAATTCTCATATGGTTATGAGATATTTTGTATCAATTTTTGTATAAATACTTCACAAATTGAAGTAATTAAGGTGGATTAAAATACATTTTGTGGACATTTTATTTTTGAGCCAAGGAGCTATTGTACTCAAGACTCGACTGGTTTTGCTAGAAATGAAATAAAGCTAAGGACATTTCACTGGATTCTTGTGCATAGCTGGAACAAATAAGTATTGTCTCTTCATGTTTAAATATTGTATTCTCTTCAAGTTATGAATTTTCATATGTGTTTCTTATAAAATGTGTAAAGCAAACAAGGAATGGTATCATTAGAATTAGCTTAAGTTCTCTCTGTTTTAATTGTTTGCTTTCTTTATGTTTTCTACTAAACTGCCTTGGTCTGGGGATTTTTAATTGCCCCCTTACTTCCATAGTTTACCCCCCCTTTGGTCCATAGTAAAGGATTCTTCATTGCCCTTTGCTACTGATCATCCTTTTTTTCTTCATCTTAATCCCAGTTGAGGATTCTTCATTGCTCTTTACCTTGGTTAGGACTATTTCATCCATTTAAACTTGCAGATTTGCTTTTGCTATGCTAGCCTGCCTGTGGACTCTTACTTTAGTGATAGATCAAATCCAGTTAAGCCTTTCTTGATTGACTCCATAGCCCAATGGCCTAATGACTTGCTCTGCCCATCTGTCTTCTTAATTCCACCAACCAATCAAAACAAAACAAACATGAACACTACGAACTAGCCTGAAATCTTATTCAAACAAAGTTAAATCATAAACATAGAGCCCTCTCTAGACTTAGGTTGGCTAGAATTTGAGTCTAAAAGATTAGGTTTGTGGTTACCTTAGACCATTCCTTCTTTGATAACTTCTAAGGAAAAAATCTGAGTGATAACAATGGGTACCTTGACCACAAAGTATACTGAAAACGACTCATATGGATAATTATCTTCATGTGAAATCTCATCGCCACACTACTAAAAAATACAAATGTTTTTTACACCTTAGCCATAAGAGCTATTAGAGTATTTGACAAAGAGAATTTTAAGCATGAGAAAGATCACGTGACTATTATCTTTAGGAGAAAAAGATTTAGAAAAAAAGGATTTTGGAAGTGTAACAAGGAGAGCCATGGAAAGGGAAAGGGGTGAGCCTTGATCCATAAACAATTCTAACTCCACCAAGACAACATACATTACATTCAAAGGTTCATCCACAAGATTGCCAAGGTATTGAAAAGGAATGAAATTAAGGCCTCTTTCAAATTCATGGAAACCACCAAGGTGGAAAATGAAATTTGCACTCCTAACCATTATCATTTGGAAAGGGATATACAAGGTTGAGTACCATTGTGGCAAATGATCTAACAAACGAATTGGGCATATCTTTCAGTTAAGGATTATGGAGCATGAAATCAATACAACAGTGAACACATCTACAACTTGGCACCTACACATCATTTCTTGTTTATTAAGTACGAGATGTGTTTAGAAGACACCAAAAATCTCGCTAAATAAGATACATTTTTTTAAACATTAAATGAGAGAAGCAACAAAAATTATGAAACACCCCAACAACCTTAAGACGAGGGTTGAGAACTAACTTTTCGTTATACACCCTAAAAGAAATAAAAATAAAAAACATCACATAAATGAAATTGCTCTTTGCTCTTATCTTTATCTTTTCTATTTATATTATTTTTTTTTCAAAATTTAAATCATTATTTCAATTATACTAATATCTATAATAATATTATTATCTAATTTAACTCTTAGTTTTTTTAATAAAAAAGTACTATTGTAATAAAATTTTAGTATGTAATTAGTATTTATTTATTTTCGCCCTTTCTATTTTTCAGCTTCTTGTCATTTTCATTTTCCTAATTTTTCTTTCGCTTTTCTTTCTCCCTTATTATTTTGTTAAACCCTACATTACTAATATCATCTTTAGATGATGATTTCTTAATCTTAGATATTTTGGCACCCATGTTTCGATTCGGGTGAGTTATTAGTTTTTTTATTTTGTTTCTTCACCTTCTCTATTATAGTTTTTCAAAAACTCAAATATGGCAGAGAGAGGAAAATATACTTACCACCAACCAAAGATAAAGCACAACCTTGAAGGAGAAGTATGTGGTGTAATGACACAATAAGGTACGAAGCAAATGAGGGTTTTGTACACAATTGTTGCGAGCGACCAGTTGAAGAGGAGGCGATAGGGGATGACCCTTTGAGACCCCATGATAACCATATGAGACTAAGTGAGACCCTAAGTAGCCCAGTGAGCTCTTGTGAAGAGGAGGCAGAGGGGGGTGATTTCCTAGCCACCATTGTTGATCTAGATTCCAAAGCCCTCAAAGGCCTTGCCACTTCTCACGACGTTGCAAGACTAGCCAATATCCTTCCTCACTCTCACAAAGCAACACTAACCGATGACACTGGTAATTTCGAGTTCTAGAAATTCGAATGGGTGGTTGTATCTTCACTTACAGACAACATTTATAATCTAACATATATTATAGATGGGAGTTTGAGAATCCTTTATGAGGGGAGGCAATTAAATTGTGAAAATACTCTCAAGGATTATGGTATCAAGAAGGATGCATTTATTTCCTAATTACAAGACTGTTAGGAGGTGCCAAAGGAAAAGATGCATCTTCTACCTCAAAACCCCTCTCATTTAAAGACGATCTCAATTCACGGTCTAGTTCACAAAGCTCGAAGGCTCTTGTTGGCCATGCCTTTGTGGTTGAACAATCATTGGAAGCTCTAGAGCTAGAGATGAGTGGGCTCTTTAACACACTAAAGGTTCATTATTATACTCAACATGTGGTCATCTGTGGTTTTAATGGATTCTTGCATGTGGCTCCCGCCCTCAAGAAGTGGGATTTCCAAAATTGGACATAGAACTTCGATTTGCTATTTTGTTCCAAAGGTTATTTTGTATTCGTCTGCAAAGATCTTGTAGACTAACAAAGGGTTTTTTACCCGGGTCCATGGTTTTGGGGTCGTGCAAGGCAATCATGGTTCCTAGAGTTCAACCTTCTAACCATAAAGACTTTGGCTACTCCAGTTTGGGTAAGACTCCCAAACTTACCCCTCCAATGGGTTCGGTTAGAGTCTCTACAAACTATTGGAAATGCTCTTGGATGCTTTGCCAAAATAGACACTGACAAAATAGCTACTAGGTTCATCTCGCTTGTCCACATCTGTGTTGAACTCGATTTAAGTGGAGACCTTTGAGATAAAATCGTCCTAAAATGAGATGACAAAAAACTTCATTAATGTCTAGACTATGAAAACACACTTTTAAATCCAAATCTTGTCTATAGCAAGTGCATCTACAAAGTAGTTGCTCTAAAAAAGTGTAAATAACCCTAAAGCCACAAAAACCCAACCGAGGATGCGAGATTAGAAGACAACTCCAAGTAAAAAGAAGAAGAAATATGTTGCGGAATATACAACTAAATGTCCGTACAATGCAGGCAGTCCGTACGACACACTTATCAGATTCATTACCATTTGTGTATCCAAAGTTTATATTTACCATATGGATTTGGAAAAATGGACTGTGTATTAAACATCACCACGGCACAGAACTACTTCAAACGCCAATCAGTGTTACGGTTTTAGTACGATAAAAGTGGCCCAGCATTATTCCAACAACCATTGTTCCAACCCTCGGCGGGCGCATGTTAGTTGTATGTCAGGCCACATCAAACCTATAAGACTGGCGGTCTAATTAAACCCCGACTTGTGGCAAAACCGTGGCAACTGTTGGTTATCGGTGGCCGGTTCCATGGTCAAACCTGCAGCAGACCCGTTTCTTTATACACTAAAACATGCAGAATGTACCTGCAACCAAGCAAAATGTGTTGTTGTTCGTATGCAAAGTAAGTCGTGTCCAGCGTGATTCACACGCAAAGTGCCGTACTAAATGTGTATAACCTCTTTCATCAAAACCCCAACCCTAACTTCCATTATCCTCCATCCCACTCTGGGCGATTTGGATTTTGAATATGTGAAAGCTTTTGTTCCCTGCATGCTTTTCTTCATGACAGTAACTTTTTTAGTATGTAACAACTATTCACACATTATGCAGGGAAATGGATTTCATGAGAGTAACCGAGTTACATTCACTGCATTCGCATTTGTGTTGTGTTGCGTGATGAACTCGGTGACAGTGCAACCCTCTCCATGGTTTTTGATACATGGCCTATGGCCAATATTGGCACTGCATGGTTTTTTTGATACCGCATCTATGACCACACTTTAGAATTGTTTACCCTACACGGTCTATGGCCACACTTTGGAATTGCTTACTCCAACGCTGGTTTGGAATTTTTTGGCCCCACTCATGTTCGACTCGATCTGTTACTGCCATCTGTTATTGTTAGGTGACCGTTACTGTCATTATAGCCTTCACACAAAATTTGAATCAGGTAAGAAAAAAACTCATATTTATTATGTACAATTTTTTTTTGTTTTTGTTTACGTCTTTAACGAATAAATGTTTGGAGGTCGTGCAGATAAAAAGTGTCGATCTTCTGGCTGCATTGTGGTGGTTCAATATTCGTAGTGACCCAGAAGTAGAACCAGCCATGACTATGACTAGAACCAGTCTTGATGAGAACCAACCAGAATCAGAATCAGTGCTAACCACAATCAGAACCGGAAGATGACCAAAACCAGCCTTTTATTTTACTTTAATGGGTGTATCATTAATTACAATAATAATATAAATAAGAGTGTTTGAAGAAGTTATTTCTCAATAAGATTAATTACAATAATAATATTAATAAGAGTGTTCAAAGAAGTTATTTTATTGCCTTAAATTCTGCATGTCGTGTTAAAAAATGGAATGACAAATTAGAATGAAACTTACACACTCAGTGCAACTCACATGCGAGTAAGCTACGGAATGATAAATTAGAATGAAACTTACACACTCAGTGCAGCTCACATGTGAGTAAGCTACACCTAAGATTGCCTAAGTAGTATTGTTCTCTTCAATTAATCATCAAAGTAGTATTGTTCTCTTCAATTAATCATCAAATCAGAAATATATAGGTTTACATTCAATTTAGGGAGATCAAAGCTATCTCCTAGAAAATAAGAATTAAGTAGAAACTAAGACACACACACAAGTGTGAAACAAATTTTCTCCATTATTTTCAACTCTGCCTCTTAATGGAGAAAAGATTTACTTGCACTCCTAACATCTCCCTAAACAATTCAAATTTGATCATCCCAAAAGGCTTGGTGAAAATATGAGCTGCATTTTCACACGCGTTACAATACTCAAGAAAAATCTCTTTGGACTAAACCTTTTCTCTAACAAAATGAAATTGAGTATGTATATGTTTTGTGTTTTTGTGAAAAACAAGATTATTTTTCAGCTTGATTGAACTTTGGTTGTCGCATTTGATCATCGTAGCATCCTTTTGTTCTTCTCATGCATCATGAAGAAGTATTCTCAACCAAATTGCTTCACAAGTGACTAAACATACATCTTGATACTTTTATTTGACTAATGATAAAGATACATTATTCTGTTTTTTACTGCTCCAAGAAATTACCTTGGACCCAATATTGAAAGCATACCTTGTTATAGATCTTCTATCGTCCATATTTATAGCCCAATCTAATTTGAATAGCATGTGAGTTTAACATCAAAAGAATCAGTGTATTTAATACCAAAATTTATGGTTCCTTGAAGATACCTTAGGACACCTTTTGCCACCTCCCATTGATTTTCAAGAGGCTTTGTCATAAACTGACTCAACACACTAACTGAATATGCTAAGTCAGGTATGGTTGTAATCAAATAAATCAAACTCCCAACCAATTGTTTTTACAATGTAGAATCCACCTCTTTAGAACCATCATCACTTTAAAATTTAACATTATGTTGTATAGGTACTAAAGCAACTTTACGCTGATCTATTCTGAATTTCTTCAATAACTCCCTAGCATACTTTCGTTGAGTAAAACATGTCTGGCGAGAGTCCCTCGAGACTATGAGACCCAAACAATAATGCATTTCTCTGAGGTCTTTCATTTCAAATACCTATGATATTGATCTGAACTTAAACATGAATGATGCAACTTACATATATAATAATAAACACAAAGATGCAGTGAAAAAACACTTCATTTCATTAATAGAAAATTATTGAACTACGCTTGCAAACAAAATGGAAATAATATAGCTCGGGCAATGGTAGCTTATCTCTGAGAAGAGATGTGGCAATTACATGCCTTTGAACTGAGTTACAATGAGGCTCAAGGGCATTTTTATTATTGAACAATAAGAGAAAACCCTAAACAACCAAAACCATAACCCGAGGAGATGTAATGCCAAGAGTTTATGGGCTCTGTTGGGGTTAGTTGGGCAACCAACTTCCAAGGGTCGTAACTTGTTCGTATTATCTCTGTTTGACGCATATGATGCCTTGTTGGAAAGATCTCTCTAATGAATACAACTGTCGACGTGATTGCCTTCATAATAGCCAAATGAATTCTGTTAAAAGAAATGTCTTTTAGGGCCTCAAAACATCTCTCGAAGTTTAGGGCTCGAAAAATTGCCAAAAATAGTAAATTGTGCTACAATTAAAGAAACTAAAAAACTAAAAGAAATAATGGTGAGGGTCTAAGTGGAATAGGCGGGTGGCCACCAATATCCACCTGGATGAGTCCTCCCCCATTAGGAAGCAATCGTCCCCATTGCGTTGAGTTCCTCCATGAGATAATGAAACTTTTGTTGAAATTGGTCCCTGGTGATCCATTTGCCTTGGTGAAAGAGTTGGCCTACTTTGACAACTCGATATAATTGTATCATATGTTGGCGAGTTTTCTTGATATGTGTGTCATTGATTTGATCAGTTGTGACTTGTTCCATGCAGTCCGGGTTGAGCTCTGTTGGTGTGAGATGTTCTACAATATCAGATGTGTCCAACAATGGTGGAAAATATGGCTGAAGGCGATCTACATTGAACGTTGGGTGCATACCAAGGAACGGTGGGATGTTGAGCTCGAAGGCATTGTCACTGACGACCTTGGTGATGGTGTATGGCCCATATTGGAGTGGGCAAAGCTTGCGGTGGGGCCCATCAAGGTGCTCCTTCTGTAAATGTAGCCAAACTTTGTTGCCCAACTGGAACTTGTGCAACACTCGATGCTGATCATGGCATTTTTTATACTTAGCATTAGCTTTGTCCAATATATCATGAACCTATTGGTGGATGTGTTGAATGCGCTCAATTAATTTGATAGCCCTTTCAAATTTAGACTGCATGTGATCTGAATCTACCTCAGTGGCTACAAATAGTATGACTCCATCAATGGGGCATAATGGCTGAAATCCCAACCCTACCTGAAAGGGGTTGTGGCTTGTTGAGATGTGGAGAGCTCTGTTGTAGCTGTGTTTGACATAGGAGAGACTTTCATACCATGTGCATGGATGATTTGAGTTGTACATGCGTAGAATGTGTACGATCATCATTTTGACAACCTCTATTTGGCCATCAGTTTGGGGATGGAAAGCCATGGACTTAATAAGTTTTGTATTCAGCATCAACCAGTGACTTGACCAAAATGCACTCAAGAATCTGTTGTCTCGATTTGAAATAATGGACTGTAGGATCCCAAAGTGTACCCACACTTGTTCAAAAAAGAGCTTAGCAATGACCTCTCTTGTGATACTCTTCTTGCAGACTGCCATGATGGCCATCTTAGAGAATATTTCGATGACCACAAAAACACAATTATTGTCATGCTTAGTACAAGGAAGGCCAAACATATAACCTATGGAGACAGATTCCCAACATCGATTAGGACTAGGTAGAGGAGTATACAGGCCTTGCTTCTTGATTGTTGGTTTGGTAATGGCACGGGCAATGCAGGATCTAATGTACTTCCCAACATCCTGATGAATTTTTAGCGAATAAAAATACTTCTACAATACCGCCATTATTTTCTCTACTTCGAAATGTCCACCAACCCAACTGTAGTGTGCCTCCCAAATTACCTTGGCATGCTCACTTGAAGGAACGCAGATGTGTCCTAAGTGGCATAAAAGTGCATCCTGAAGGTGAAAATTTGGAACTTGCTTCCCTTCCACGAGTGTATGTGTTATGAACATATATTATGTAAAGATAAATAATAAATAATAATCATAATAATATAAATATAATAATAAATAAAAGTAAATTAACTATTGCTTAGTTAGTTAATAATGAAAATGCATGTCTTAGAGACATGCCTGTTTGTGAAAGGGTACTTACCTGGCTATATATACAGGACCCTCATTCTCATTTGTACTCATCCTACATCAATTCTTTTATTCAATATACAATTGCAATTACTGTCGTACGATGCATGTCTTTGTTTACGAAGTATTTTAAATATTTCTGTAGTGTATACGACTTTTGGTCGTTACATTGGTATCAGAGGTATTTCTGATCGGGCCTTTGGCCATCAACCTATCGTCAACCTTGTTGTTGTCGTGATTTTAGCATTTCGTTACACCAGTCTTGGAGATTCTCCATTCCACCGGTTTCATCATTCAAGGCTTTGTCCATTAAACAAAAACAAAAAAAGGAGAAAAAAATATGTTAGTCAAAGGAAAAACATAAATTAAAAGTATATATAAATATTAAAAAAATCAAAAAGATTTAAAATAAATAAATATAGGCTGATGTAAATAAAGTTTGAATAAGAAATTATATATAAATATAGTATATTATAAAGGTTCTACATTATTGATAAAAAGTGCATGATAAAGTTAAGAGGAAATATTTCCAAATATATTTAAAATTATACGTAAGAGAACGAAGAGTAAATAATATTATCTTGATTCTTTATTAGTGGTTGACAAGCCCGTGGTTTTAGAAACCCATGGTAATTACCCATGGTATTTTAAAAGTAAAAGAATCTTAACAGGGACGATGGCTGGAAGATTAGCAGTTGCCGGGTCCCAGCCTTGTCTTCCTAGCCTCCTCTATCCCTCTTTTATAAGGTCTCTAGGTTGATTCTGTGGTTGGTCCTTTTACCCCTTGGGTTTTTATGATTATTAGGATTTAGTTAGCTTTGAATCCTTAGTTAGATTCTCATCCCGGAATCTTAGCTTCCTTATAATTTATTGAATTAATATTTTTGTTCCCTTCTAGTATCCTAAGTTCTTAACATTATTCGTCTTATTCGCTATTAATATGAACTTTATTAAAGTAATTTTCAAACCTTATTATATTATTTTTGGGAAGATTAATATTCAAGAAGTAATTTATTAAATTATTTCTTACTTCTTGTTTTCAATTATATTTAATATATATATAAATATATATATAAATATTTGATTTCTAAAATATTATACTAATATTATTATACTATAATAGACTATTATAACGTTATATACATTAATATACAATTAATAAATCTAGTCTAAATAAATTATATGTTTAAACTAGACTCTAGGATTATTTGAATCCATACTATTGAACCTTTTATTATAACTAGTATATATATATATATAGTGGTTAATGCATTAAGTAATGTGATTTTTTACCAACCATTATAACAATCTAGTTTTATTTCTAATATATATTTCGTGTTTAAATAGTTTATTTTAAAGAGTTGTATAAAAGATTGAATATATTTTTTATTCTATTAGTTTATTTTTACCCCCTCCTAATTATTTAAAAATTTCGATAAATAAATTTTGAACCTATATATATTATTTACCTAATTACATGGGTATTTTTAAAATATTATATTAGGAATAATAAAATTAGAAAGTAAAGTATTAATTGAATATAGATTATTTGGTAAATATTAATTATCAAATAAAATAAATAATTATTACTTTATAGATTATATAAATTGATAATCAAATATTTAATAAATAAATATACAATGAACCAATATATGGTTCTACGCATATATTATATATATAATATATAATAAATTATTAATAAACTATTAGATTTAGGGAAATAAACTAATGAATCGCTAGCTATTGAGAGTACTTTAATTATTTATTTTACCTAATTTAACGAATTTCTAAGAATAATAAGAATTAAAAATATAGCTCGTTTGACTAGGGTCATAAGGTCAAATTAGCTATTATAAATCTAGCCGTTGGTGTCTCTGCCCAGACTATTTAACAAGCTAAGCTCGATCGGTTTTTCAACTTGTCCTGATGATGAACCACACTGGTTGGTTTGAAACGCGTCGACAAATTATTATTTATTTGATTTCGCCGAAAATTCTCTAAACAATGTTATGGATCACAAAAGTCTAAATTCCTTGATACAAAATCTCTTTATATAAATGGTAAGTTTTACTTTTATGTGGAAAACATTAATGGAGGTTTTAGAAACCAACCCATGGTAATTGCCCATAGTATTTTAAAAGTGAAAGAAAAACAAAAGGAATACAAAATATCTTTATGTGAATGGTAAGTTTTACTTTTTATGTGGAAAACGTTAACGGAGGTTTTAGAAACCAACCCATTGCAACTGCCCATGGTATTTAAAAAGTAAGAGAAAAACAAAGGGAATACAATTTTTTTTTATGTGAATGGTAAGTTTTACTTTTTACGTGGAGAACATTAACCGAGTCAAAAGTACATAAGTGAACAAATATTTTATAATATACACCAAAGGCGAATAGCCACATTTCACTAGGATTGTAACTTTTCAAAAAGAAAAAAGAAAAATTATAAATAAAAGATATATAAAGAGAAATATTATATTATAAATGAGTATTTAAAGAAAAATTCAAGTCATAAAATTATTGAAAATATATACAAGTACAAAACGGGTATAATTAGAAAATGTTTCGTAAGGAGAAAATATCAATTAAGAGTCTATGTTAGAGTGAAATTGAATTAAAGTTTAAAGGGTTATATGAAATTTAAAAAATAAATAGAAAGGACAGTAAGATATTCAAAAGAAGTCAATTGAAACAATATTTAAATATTGTTTTTAAAGTACAAAAGGAAAAAAGCAAAAGTAGAATTATATAAAAAGAATACAAATGAGTTTTGAAATATTAAGCATAATAGGAGATTGGATTAAAACAATTTTGAAGAATTATAAAAAAATAATATATTAAAAAGACACTTTTAAAGGAGGCTTGAAGTACAAAGTCCAAAGGAACTTTAGATATAATACTTTAAGTCATCTCGACAAAACAAATGGGATCAATCATTGAAAAAAATGATGGAGCTCAATTCTAAAATGACAAAGGAAGAAAGGTTTTCCTATAAAGGTCTTTCAGTTACAGATCACAAAGTAATTACATTAAAAGGAAGTATCAAAGGAAGAGAAATTAATGTCGCCATTAGCCCAAGCAATAATAAAAATTATATCAACATCAACTTGGAAAATCAATTATTAATTCCAAAGCTAAGCATTGGTGTAAATAAAAACATTTTTGACCAAAACGAGCATAAAATTAGTGATCTACAAGTGACAATAGGTCATTATGACTACATATTTCAATTTCATGTTGTAAGGATGGATAAAAACACTCACATCATACTCGGTCAACCCTAGTTTAAGGATTTCGGTACATTCATGTTAAACATAAAGAAACAAGTTTTGACGTTTCCTTATAAAGAGAAGATGGTCATGTTTCCAGACCTAACAAGTAAATAATGGTGGACACCTAATCCTCAATGGGTTAGTGTGGAAGCCGAATAGACAAAAGGACTCCAAGAGACCTTGGGATGTGGAACCCAACAATCAGAACATGTACTATAAATGTATATCATTTGTTAAGAAAATGGTATTCTCATGTTTTATCTTTCAGATTATGTTGCTACCGATGTGTGTTTAACATGGTATCAGAGCAGGCGTATTCCTGCTCTGCATAATTTCCTTGAGCCACTTGTTTTATGGCCTTTTTGTGCAGGTCATTTCTGCCATCAATTCTGCATTTCATGAATATTTTCTCAGTTAAGTTTTACCTGCAACCTGTCATTTCTCCAGCGCCATTTTTATTTACCTGCATATAAAAGAATTGTTCCTCCGCTTTTCTCTAACATATAATACCCGTTGATAGTGTCATTATATGTTTTATTCTCTATGAATAGTCCGCCCTCCAATTGTCACCATGACTATCTGCAGTTAATATGGCTCCATCAATAGTCATATTATCCTCCTTATCAAGCCTAATACCTCTGATCTTCATGTCAAGCTTCACAAAAGAGAGAAAGTCACTAAAAACATGTTTATCTCTGGGTACGCAGGTTCTCTCTACCTTGCCTGCGTGTACGCATCACAAACTCATTGTACCTGCGTACTTGTACGCTCTGTAAGCCAAAGGATGGGTGCGTACCCCTGTAAAGGTCAAAAGGCATGAGTTTCATCTTAAAAAAGTTACTTGTGGTCACTTCTAGAGCCTTCTAGAAGAGTGTTTGATGTGTATTGAGTGCCTCCAGATGGTTCATGCATCCCTATGATAGAGGACTTATCCCATCAAGAGAGGAGCTACCCCATCCAAAAGAGGGAGTATCCCATTGATGTTGGAACTGAATAACTTCCTCTAGAATACTATAAATACATGCCTTGGGCCAAAGGAGGGGAGGTTGAAAGCTGAACATTCTAAAGGGTAAATGCTGCTGGAATTAGGACTTCCATTGTTGACTTGTGAGGAGAGATCACTATCCTTCCTTGTTGCCATATTGGGAGTGGGTGAGCTTGTCAAAGTAGAGGAAATCTCTTGCTGGACCCTGGGAGGAGCTTGCACAACACCAAGGCTCAGGTTGTAATGGTTCCTTTTTTGTTTCCTTAATACAAATAAGTCCATTCTTCTCAATGATTTGTTGTTAATGAATTATTTCATGTACTCCTTGGTCTATATGATGAATATGCTTTGTTTTATGAAATATTCAGGTGTTATGTAATCGTTTGATTGTTAGTGTATGCAGGTCTTAAAGTGAAGGAGGAGGTCATCCAGATCAGCAAGGCTGGACTGCTACAACAAGCGTTGGATTTGAGGTAGGATCGAACAACACTTGGTTTCTCATAGAATAATGTATATTTAGAGAAGGATTTGTCTTGTTTGTTTTGTTTGTCACTAGAGAGTCTTAGACTCCTAGGGAGGTTAGGTTTGTCCACAAAAATAACTCTTTCCGCCTGACAAATTGGCGACTCCGCTGGGGATCGAACCCAGAGTTATTTTTGTGGAAAGAGTTATTTTTGCGGACAAACCTAACCTCCCTAGGAGTCTAAGACTCTCTAGTGACAAACAAAACAAACAAGAGCAATCCTTCTCTAAATATACATTATTCTATGAGAAACCAAGTGTTGTTCGATCCTACCTCAAATCCAACGCTTGTTGTAGCAGTCCAGCCTTGCTGATCCGGATGAGCTCCTCCTTCACTTTAAGACCTGCATACACTAACAGTCAAACGATTACATAACACCTGCATATTTCATAAAACAAAGCATATTCATCATATAGACCAAGGAGTACATGAAATAATTCATTAACAACAAATCATTGAGAAGAATGGACTTATTTGTATTAAGGAAACAGAAAAGGAACCATTACAACCTGAGCCTTGGTGTTGTGCAAGCTCCTCCCAGGGTCCAACAAGAGATTTCCTCTACTTTGACAAGCTCACCCACTCCCAATATGGAAAAAAGAAAGGATGGTAATCTCTCCTCACAAGTTAACAATGGAAGACCTAATTCCAGCAGCATTTACCCTTTGGAATGTTCAGCTTTCAACCTCCTTTCCTCTGGCCCAATGCCTGTATTTATAGTGTTCTAGAGAAAGTTATTCAGTTCCAACATCAATGGGATACTCCCTCTTTTGGATGGGGTAGCTCCTCTCTTGATGGGATAAGTTCCTCTATCATAGGGATGCATGAACCATCTGGAGGCGCTCAATACACGTCAAACACTCTTCTAGAAGGCTCTAGAAGTGACCACAAGTAACTTTTTTAAGATGAAACTCGCGCCTTTTGACCTTTGCAGGGGTACGCACCCATCCTTTGGCTTACAGAGCGTATAAGTACGCAAGTATAATGAGTTTGGGACGCGTACACGCAGGCAAGGTAGAGAGAACCTGCGTACCCAGAGATAAACATGTTTTTAGTGATTTTCTCTCTTTTTTGAAGCTTGACATGAAGAGCAGAGGTATTAGGCTTGACAAGGAGGATAATATGACTATTGATGGAGCCATATTAACTGTAGATAGTCATGGTGACAAATTTCAGTGTAACACCCCAACTACCCATGTGGCTTGTTTTGCTTGATGACCTGCAACCTAGAGTTTAACAAAACAACTGCGAAATCCAGGGTTGGCTGCAGAAACCGGGATCAGCTGTGGAAAGTGGCTGAAACAGTCAACCATCAGACATATATCCCTGACTGCCCCTTTTATCTAGCTAAAGAAAGTTCAAGTCCAAGTATGTTCAACTGATTTAGCTCTCCCATTGAGCCCCATTAAATTAAATTTTTGTTTTTTTTTTTTTTAATTGTAATCTGTTACATCCAATATTATTGTAAAAAAAAAGGATGACATACAATATAGAAAGGAGGGTGAAGAAATCCCTTTATTTCTAAATGGTTATGAATAAATGTGAGCCCCTGATCCAAAAGACTCTCTCTCATCCACGAAAGATTAACCGCAACAAAATCCATACCATAATGTCATATCCATAAAAAAAATAAATGATAAAAGAATGGTCGCCTCTCTCTGATCATTTAAAAAAAGGGACCAAACAGCAGACACACTAAATCTCAATAAAATCAAGAGGCCAAGAAGGGGATGAATGAGATGATGAGGGTGACGATTAAAGAGGTAACGGATGTCATTGAAGCATTGCCCGCCTCCATTGCCGGACTGGGAGATGGCGCACTCACATCTGTTGCTGCTAATTGATGCAAGAAGGCCGAAACCTAAAGGACAATTCTTGAGGAGCTAATCGAAATTTCAAACAGATGAGCCAAAACTCGAAGCAACGACGTTTCTTGTTTGAGATTCGAACACTCGACCAGAAGGGACAAAGATGTGAGATCACAGGAACTTGCACATTCTCAAAGACAATCTCTGCATGGCCATGAGGAACATCATCGAAACCAAAAACAATCAAGGCTCTTTCTATGTGGACACCCGGAGTATCAATAGGAACCAAAACCATTGCTATTTATGCTTAGGTGCATTCATATATGTTTTACAACTGTCGTATAATTTTTTTTGAACACGTCTTTGCTGTGAAACTGAGCACAGTGACGCGTTGCATGGGACTATCAGTCATTAAAGACATGCAATTAAGCTTGAATACCAGAAAATAGTTGATTCCTAACTGGATTTCTCTTCTTCAGACACGCTGCATTAAATAATTGTCTGCTTATTTAATTAAAAACTCTGTTTTTTTCACGCGACACTCAAAACTATGCTCCGAAGAACCGCAGATTTCTCCCAGACCGCCACAAATTTCCTCAAACGGTTTCTGGGTTATCTAACTGACCCACCTAGCAAAAAAACCCATGTTTTATTTTTTTGAAGTTCATCTCTGCTTGGGCAAATCGAGCGTTTTAAATTTGATGTTTTTCTGCTGTTTACACATTTCTCTGAGTTTAACATTTTTTATTGTTCTGCATTATTATGAATTGTTGCATTCAGCCTTCTGGTTTGATTTGTTGTGTAATTGCCTTATTTGTGCTTGTCACTAATGGTGCCCCACCTTCACAGAGTAGGATCGAACAGTCCACAAATTGATTATGCTGACAGTCCAAAAAAAATGAATGCACAGAACAGTACACACATCTTGTTGCGTATTGATAAATGTCATGGCATGGGCAGGAAGGAAAAACATGATTGATTGGATTAATTGATAGGATTACAGGGCCAGCGGAAGCAGACACGATAGTCTCCCATCTAACAAGCTACCTCTCCCTCGAAGAGTTTTTTTTTTTCTTTTTCTATTTCTCTCTCAGATGGATTACTTTAGATGTTGATGTACCTCACCTGCAGATTTGATTATGGATTAGAAAGGGCACTTTGAGGTGCACGCTAAAGAGAGACAGGGCATGGAACTTAGCTTTAGAGGAAGTGACACACCTGGAGTGTTTTACCGAATGAAAATTGTAATTTTGACTAACGAACTGCGATAAGGAGGTGGGTATTCACTACGAGAGCACTGAAACGAAATCATGAAGAGGCCAAAACATCAAATCAATATGCAGATTTTTCAAGTTTTTGATATTAGGAGGTTTTTAAAAAAAATTGCACATAAATTGGATGCCACATACACTCTTTTGAAAGCCACACAAGGGTTTTTTTTTTCAATTTCAAGCAGCAAAGACTTCAAGAAAAACATGCTAAAAACAGGACTTTGACTGAGGTCTTAGGCTGATTTTTCATCGATCTGAGCTAGGTGACTAGGATAGGATCCATGTCGAGACAATTCTGGAGATGCCCATTTGGCCGGTTTTTTTATTGGACACTTGTAGCATGGTGTTTGACAAAATGGCTGCGGAATCCTGTGCTAGCTGCGGAATCAGGTGCTAGCTGTGGAATCAGGGCAGTTTCCGCAGCTAAGTTGCAAAACCTTATTAAAACACGATACAGTGTTTTGAAGACCACTACAAAGCATAACCAGACAATTTTGGTCAATTTGAACCTATCAAAGTAGTTGAGTTTCATTTTTCATCATTTTTTTTTTATTTTTTATTTTATTTTTATTGAATCAATTGAAATGTTTTATTTTGTCTCCTTTTTTTTTCTTTTTTACATAATAATTCTTTTTCTGATCCTCCAGATCACACAAAGTGCAAGAAGAGAGCATACTCAAGAATTATTAATTTTTTTTTTAGATGTAAGAAATAAGGTCTCCTAATTACACTGCCCCGGCAACGTCGCCAAAATGTCTAGTCAATTTAACGTCTTAAATTGCTCTACATAAATTATCAATTCGGGTATCGGAAACTGAAGAAGTGTGGTGCACTATATGTGCTTAGTTAACCTTTCTCTTACTTCGTTGTTTTATAGTTTATGTTTTTTTTGGGGTTTTGTTCTTGTTGGTTTTCTAATGACTATGAGACCCAGTATCCTTCCTGCTTCAGCAAAAGGACAAGATGATTCTATCATGTCATTAGTTCAATCAAGATAAAATGCAATAACCAAACAATGAGCTAGTGACTATGAGACCCAATATCCTTGCTGCTTCAGCAAAAGGACAAGATGATTCTATCATGTCATTAGTCATTAAAAGGCTATGCGCATCACTAATCTTCAATCAACTTGAAAGCAATTTATGTACAACTAATATACATAAGCATAACAAAATTAAATGCAAAATTGAATGACAACTATACAAGGCAGGGGCCCCTCCGCCACCTATGAAATCAAAGCAAAATTGAACACACTTGCATGAATTAAAATTGCATGAATGAAAAATCTAATCTATCAAACTTGAAAGTAATCAAATCAAAACAAAGCAATATTTACAAAATGAAATCTATTCTACCTTACATTCTACAAAGCAATATTTACAAAATGAAATCTACTCTACCTTACATTCTAATGTGCTCCATGACATCTACTTCACATCTCCTTCCATGTTGAGAACATCAAAGCTTTATTCAAATTCCTCAAAAGTACAAAGTACAACAAAGTTCTCCAAAGCTTTCAAAAGCCATCAAGGAAGAACTACAATCTTAAGAACTAGGGACTGACTAAAAGACTAACTAATGAAGGAGAGAGATCTCCTATTTATACAAAAAGATGAGAGCGATCTCATTAATGATAATCCATGAATCTCTCCCTCTACCTCTAGAGTCCTAATCAAAATAGGAACTGATAAGACACATGTCTTTTTAGAGTTACAATACAATTAGGAGATGTGACACATATCCTCATGATCCCATGATTCTTTCCACTAAAATTCGAATTTGGCCTTAGAGTGCCACATAAGGGTCTTCTAGAAGCCTCCTTTCAACCTACACATGTCAACAATCTCAACCCATTGGTTAGGTATAAGCTTATGCACATGATTTCCTAATTTTTAACCACAAATTCACTTAAAAGGCTTAGAATTAATAAAGATTTGAAAAACATAAATGTGGCCCAATGATAATGAAAGTGGGATGAATGTGGTGACATAGTAGTGAAATGGAGATGATATAATGGAAATAATAGTGAAAGTGTAATGGAAATGAATGACATTTTCAAGACTCAACAGTTGTTATAAAGGTTGAAGGGTTGAGTTATAAGGTTCAGCGAAATAGGATTAACTAAGGATCATACTGGGGTTAGTTATTAAATCGTTCCGCATGAGATTTAATTTAGGGGCCTTAAACCTTAATTTATGAAGGTTTGACTAGGCAGGTCATTGAAATTCCTGGGATAAATGAGTTTATGCATTTTATAGGCATACTATGGGTATTGTAGGTTTTTCCTGCGTCAATTGGCAAGTATTTTGGGATGACAAACAGGTGAATAAATTTCTTCAGAGTGAAGGAGAGTTTGAAAATTGTTCTATGGACGAATTCTATGATGAAGATGATCAAGTCATCGAAGCAACCCAAGTTGAAATATTACAGCTGAATGAAAACAATATTTTGAAAGGTCTTGTACCTTTGGAAGACTTGTTTGATTAGGATGATGTAGCAAGGAATCATACATTAGTTCCTACAGAGAAAGGTGTCAAAGACGTAAACATCGGAATAGCAGAAAAACAAAAAATGATCAAGCTATCAAAAACATTGTCTCCTAAGGTAAAAGAGAAATAAATTCATTTATTGTCTGAATTTTCTGATGTTTTCGCTTGGGATTATGCAGATTTGGAGTATGATAAGAAAATAATTCAACATACCATCCCAATCAAGCCCGATCAAAAGCCTTTCAAACAAAAGCTAAGGAGGACTAACCCAAGGTTGTCGCCATCCATAGAGAAAGAAGTCAACAGACTTTACAAGGCGGGCATCATTGTTCCTATTATATTTTTTGATTGGATATCAAATCTAGTCCCAACGAGAGAGAAGACTGGGGAGATTAGGCTCTGTGTAGACTTCAGAAACTTGAACAAAGTGTCTCTGAATGATAATTACCAACCTTAAAAAATGGACCATATCCTTCAAAGAGTTGTGGGTGCTTCCCAACTATCACTTTTGGATGGCTACTCCGGTTACAATCAAGTTTTAGTGCATGAAGAAGATTAGGAAAAGACAACATTCACCACATCTTGGGGCACATTCAAATATGCAAAGATGCCATTTGGTCTCAAAAATACAAGGGCCACATTTCAGCGTGCCATGGACATAGCCTTTTCAGATGAAAAACATGTTTTCTTGGTTGTATACTTAGATGATGTAATTGTGTTTTCACATTTAGATGATGAACATTTGCATCATGTAAGAGTCATTTTTCAGAAGTGTAGAAAGTTCAAGACCTCTCTCAATCCAAATAAAAGTCAGTTTTCTATGGAGGAAGGTAAACTTCTCGGCCACGTCATTTCAAAAGATGGCATCCGGATTGATCCTTCACGAGTAGAAGCCATTCTTAAAATTGATTTCCCTTGCAACAAAAAGGAAATCCAAGCATTCAATGGTAAGATGAATTTCTTACGCAGATTTATTCCTAATTTAGTTGAACATCTTAGAGAAATGACCAATATGTTAAAAAAGGATACTAAGGTGAAATGGTCCGAAGAAGCCCGCATGTCTTTTCATGCAATGAAGCTCGCCTTAACCACTGCCCCTGTTTAGATTAGTCTTGATTACACTGATGATTTTATCATATTTTCATTTTCTTCCGAGCATACTATAGCAGCGATATTAATGCAAAAAAGGGATAAGACCAAGCTTCCAATAGAATTTTTCAGACGCAACATCAGGGATGCAACCCTTAAGTACAACATCATTGAGAAACAGGCCTTGGCTTATGTGCCTAATGCAATGGTAAAAGAAGTTTTTGTGCAGACTGAACCGAAGGGTAGAAGACGTAGATGGATAGCCACACTATTAGAATACGATCTTGAGATCAAGCCTACAAAGTTGATCAAGGGGCAAGGCTTGGCCAAAATCATGGCCGAGTCAAACCTTCATGCTCTAGACATCAACCTTGTAGCAGCATTATCTGACTATCAAGAAGAAGTGGATATTTTTCAGGTATCTAAAATATTTCTCTCGTCTCCACGGTATTCTGATATTATTTATGTACTACAGCATCTAAATCCTCCTCCAGACATGTTTAAGGCTAAGAGCAGGTCACTAAAGTTTAAGGCTTCCAAATATTGCATCATAGACAATGCACTTTATTGGAAAGATCCTGGAGGTGTGCTGTTGAACTGTTTGACCGAAGATGAGTCCAAAGAAGTAATAAATGACTTCCATAAAGGAGACTGTGGGGGCCACTTATATTAGAATACCACGGCCAAAAAAGTACTGAGAGAGGCTCACTATTGGCCTACACTTTTTGCAGATATCTATAAGGCAATGATGAATTGTCACGAATGTCACGTTTTCCAAGGTAAAAGAAGGCTTCTTCCTTTGCCTCTACAACCAATATCAGTTAATGCACCTTTTCAGTAGTGGGGCCTAGATTTCAAAGGTGAGATCAATCCATCATCATTTGTACAACAAAAGTGGATATTGACAGCTACGGACTACTTTACAAAGTGGATTGAATCGATCCCAACCAAGTAAGATTTAGTTATCATTCATTTTTTAGAAACTAATATCTTGTCCCATTTTGGTTGTCCTAATAAGATTATCATAGACAATGCGGCAATATTCAAGTCCAAAAAGATGACTAAGTTTTGTGACAAGTACAACATAAAGTTGGGACATTCTACAACATACTATTCGCAAGGAAATGGTTTGGCGGAATCCTCCAATAAGTCCTTAATCAACATCATCAAGAAATTGTTGGAGACCAACAAAAAGAACTGGCACAAGAATCTGATCAATGCATTGTGGGCAGATCGGGTGAGTAGTAAGAATTATCTTGGGCTTTCACCTTTATAGATTGTGTATGGAGTAGATACTATTTTTCCTACATCATTAGCAGTCCCGCCATCAAATTGTTACAAGAATTGGAAAGTGAAGAGAATGATATTCAATGTCAGATCAATCAAATGATTCACTTAGAGCAGACACAAGAAGAGGTATTTCAGAACACCTCCAAGCTTCATGATAGAATAAAGAGGATCTATGACCAAAAAACAAAGGAAGATGATTTTAAAATCGGAGATGTGGAACTTAGTTGGAATGCTAGAAATGAAGACAAGGGTAAGCATGGAAAATTCAAAAACTTATGGAAAGGCCCTTATCAGATTTCAGCTTTTTGGGGGAAAATGCTTTCTTTTCGGACAAGATTAATGGAGAACCGTGCTTATGAGGACCAGTCAATGGTAGGCTCCTGAAGCATTATCTTTTTTGAATTGTCTCGATTTCATTGTACATACATTTTAAATTTTCTGCAAGTGTGAAGCTGAAGATCATTGGAGTTTGGAGCCTGAAGTAAAGGCCATGGAGCTTCACTAATTTTCTACCATTTTAAGTATTCAGTCCTCAGTCATGTGAGTCAATTTTGAGTCGTTTTTGAGTTATTTGATGTTGTCACCATTTACTCATGCATTCCAGTTTGAGTTTTTTTGACCATATAGGCCCATATGGTTAGGCTACTTGGTCTATGGTGTTCTTGGCACCTTCAAGGAACTGCCATCCCCAAATAAGGCCAATGTTAGAGTCAGTATTTGCATACTGCCGTCAATGATCAAAATTCCAATTTTACATAATATTAGTGTCCTATTCAAATTTTTTATCATTCCACCTAGGTCATCATGCAAAAATTTACTCATTGATGGTAGCCCGAAATCAAAAATCACACTTCCCTCTCAAAACGTTGTATTTGCTGAACCTTCATGTGTTTGGATGAGCATTCATTGACTATAAAGGATCATTTCATCATGTTTTATATCAATCAAGTCCATGTGAAGTTCAGTCATTCAAGGTTCCATTAGGTCACCTAGGTTTCAATTTCCCAAGGTCTAATAAATCACCCTCTCACTGCATAAGGTCAGCAAAGTATGAGAGCCGAAACAAATAATATCCATTTTTTTATTTAAATAAGGGTTTACAAGTATGTAACCATGGTTACTAAACTTCCAAATTTGATTTCGAGAAAGGAATTTATTCCATTTTGTAAATTTTATTTCAAAAGAGATGTAATAATTTTTATTTTATTTATGTAATGTTATGTCTATTATATGTAATAAGTCACCATTTTAGCTATCTACTCAATTCCATTACCAATAGCATCCAAACAAAAGTCAAAATGAAGATTTCCAAAGCATCATCCACCTGTCAATGGAAAAAGTTAGAAAGTCAAAGAGAGTTAGTGTGAAAATTTGAAAAGTGACATGAAACAATATCAAATGGGTTTTCAAAGCATAAATCAAAACCCATTCAAGTATAAAATCCCTCAAAGACATCAATTCAACATTCATTTGCAGTCCTACACTCTCAAAGCCTCCTAAAAAAAATAAAATTTTCGAATTTCAGGCGAAATTGGGCAAAACAGGGCCAGCGGGCACATTTAGAACTAGTGGTACGTGTTTGCCAGTAAACTCAGTGTATTTTCTAAGGGAGTTGTGTGCCTGTAACGATAGGGCACGTTTGACCATTTTGTTGTGCCTTTGCCCGAGAACATCCAAAAATTGCCCAAAATGCACTACATTGCTCCAAGAATCAAAAATTGCCACCAAGGTGCTCCAACAAGCAAGTAGGTTAGAATTACATTATTCCTCTCCTTCACAATTCATTTATATGGTGTTTCATTTTGTTTTGGAGTTATACTAAGTTCAAAACCCTAGTAACATAATTCCACTCCTAAATATCATTTCCTACCCTCCCACTATCATTCGTTCACTTCAAATCTAACCCCTGTCACCTCCCTCATATCACACATCCCCATTTCCATATCCTTAATTTCCTCACATCATTCCATACTCTCTACACCTATATTCCATTTCATCATCTCCCTCAGGTTTGACTCCAATAACTCATGGTAGAAGAATGGAACATAAGTCAAAGTGAGGAAGAAAGACAGGAGAGGAGGCTATCTAAGAAAGGAAGGAGAATCATTGGACATGAGCCAACCAATACTAGATAAATCATGACATCTCCCATCATTGTGACAAGCTTTAAACATATGGGTTGTTTTGAGTTTTTTGAGAAAGTGGAAAGGATCCAACATCATCCCGTGTTGACCAGATTATTCATCACCAACCTCCATGACAATCGGGTAATCCTTGCTAGTGTCACCTTCACTATATCTCCTGCTATCATATCAGAAGCCTTTGGGATCCCAAATGTTGGGGGAAAATGGTTTAAACAAGGAGAATTGGATCATTTTTATTACGAGCCATATCTTAAACCAAGGTATAAGAATGAGAGAAAGAGGATTTTTCCTTTCTCTTACCTCCTAGACATATATGTTCCCATGATGAAAATAATCATGAAGTACTTCACATGTGAGGGTAGGATTTCTAGGCTCTATTCCTATCATATTCGGCTACTCATGCATTTCACAAGAGTCAAAATGCTCAATATGCCCTACTATCTTTACCGGGACATTGACAAGATGTCATTCATTGCCCAAAGGAAGGATCATGATCATCAAATGCAAAGTACATTTCACCACTCCCTCGTCAAGATGATAGTACTACACCACCTTGATGAGCTTAACATTGCATGTGACACTTTCATATCCAATGATATTTTCACAGTCTCGCCTATTTAGCATGGCCAAGAAGTACTTTCATCATCTCATCCATCCAACTCCATTCATCGACCTCAGCCCATATATCATCCATCTTCATTTGATGAGTCAACCACACCATCACCATCTCATGACACTATTCATTCACCTGAGAGAGATGAAGGTAGTGAGCAAGAACACATTAAGCATGGTGAATATAACAAACCTAAAGGGGTTGGTTTAGGTACCTTGACACATACCTATCAAAGAGGGCATAGGCAAGTGTTTTCCCTACAGATTGTGGGAGGGGCCTTGCCTTCTTCATCGGCAAAGTAGTTACAGAAGAGTAAGGAAAAGGTGACAAAGTGAGAGATTCAGCAGTAGGAGGAGGACCTCCATGAGACAGAGCATGATTTTTAATTAGTTTATCCAAATGAGCATGATGACATTAAGAACATAGCCATTGTCATCAAGGAGAAGAATGCACTCCTAGGAGGGCTCCAGGTCAACTTGCAAAGGGCCAAATATGTTATTTCATACTATGAGCAGGAGAACAAGCAATTTGAGGTAAAAAATGAGCTCATGGAGATTCGGCTCATAAAAGAAAAGAGAGAGGCTGAAAAGGCTAAGGCCTTACTTGATGAGGCATATGGACAATATGGTGAACAACTTGATGAATAGGTGCCAAGAAGAAGGCCAAGGACTAGAGCCCTAAAGAGAGCTTTGGGGCTAGAAAAGCAAAGGGAGGTAGAACTAGCCAATCAACTCAACCTAAATGAGCAATTTGCTAAAATGGTAAATAAGAATCAGGAACATTGGCTAGAGAGGGTGAACACCCATCTTGAGAGACTCTTAGACAAGGCCAAAAGGGATATTGATATTCATAGAAGGATGGAAAAGTACTATGCCATGGGAAACAAAATTGCAAGAGCCAAACTCAAAAGGGCCCATGCAAAAATTGAAGCCTTGACCAAGCAAGAGGAGAAAAGGAGGCTAGATATTCTTGCCAAGGCATCACTCCATGCCTCAAACATATGATCATCCATCAACCCACCAATTTTGACAATTTTTTAACAAACTTTGCAAGTTATTATTTTCTGTGTTTTTAAAAAGCATTTTGAATAGAGTGAAAGGGTCAAACGCACAACACCTAGGGTGCTGTGGTATTTTTTGAGGCATCTGATGAACAAAAGGCCAACATATTTGGATTCAGAGTGATTAGTACATGCACCCTGTGCATTTGCTAAGCATTTGGAGGAAAACTGGTCAACCAAAAAGGTCAAAAACCACCAGAAAACCACCTTGCTGCCTCTTTTTTGGCCTAGGGACTGTGCGTTTACCATTCTTGGGAGATTGAGTGTTTGACAAGGAAAATGAGCTCCAAATTGAAAACTGAATGCATATCTGGAAAGTAGACTTGAAGGTATTTCCAAAGAGATATCTTGGGGAAACTTTGGACACCAAGAAGGCACCCAAAAGTAGCCTTGAACTTGGAGGGCGTGTTTGACAAAGAGAGAGTGCGTTTGACAGTCTTCTCCAATTTTCACTGTTTCTCTCCAAATTAATTTTCACCTATGGGAAATTAATGTTTTACTGATGTAATTGATAAGTATGATGTAATTATTATGTTTCTTACAATAATGAACCAGTTCACTTAATTTAGGGAGTAGTCACTTTGACCACCCTATCCTCTAGCTATTAGTTCAGTTTTTCTTGCAACTACTCTTCTACTCATGGATTCGACCCCTGAGGCTAGGATGAGTTGGTTTGAGGATTATATTATGTATTTTCTTAGTCATTTTATAGGTTGGACTCTCTTGGATGTTGTAATAGCTTTCATACTTTGGCATGGAATATATTGGATGAAGTTGCAGCTATTTTGGTGGGATTCCTATGGCATGGTATTTTGATCTTGTTTCTTCTTAAGTTTCATATGTGTTAATGTTTTCTTCCTTTCATGATCCATTTCACTCTAATTATGTTTGATTTTCAAGGTGTGATAAGAAAAATTCATCTTTGTATGCTCTGCTTTGGGAAAATCATCATAGATTGTTTCATTTCTTCAGTTTAAAAAGAATCCATGAACCTCATGCTATTTTTAGCATCTCACTAGTCTAAACCATCTCATCACTACACTACAAAGTTTAAATTACCTTGCCTACCTTGCCCCATCATATGTATGTAATTCAGATCCATTTTTCCCTAACCTAGTTCATTCTCTCACCTAATTCACTCATGCTTGTGACTACCCAACCAAAAAAAAATCAAATAACCCTCTGCACTTTATATATAGCCTAAAACCCTAATCTATCTAGCCCTCTTGGCTATGATCCTTTGGAGAGAGCCCTCTCTGGTTTGGTAGGGCTAACTACCAAGTCAAAAGATTAGTTTGTGGTTACCTCAGCTAGACTCTTCCTCAGCCTTGGAGATCCGAAGGAGCGATAACATTCTTGATAAGTGCTTTAACTCAGTGGAAGAAGTTGCACTAATCCGGTATGCCAATATCTCGTTTACAAGAAATTACTCTGAGCTAGGAAACTAATATTGGCATGTACGCCTTCCCAAACTTTGCGGGCACAAGTTCTAGCATGTGATGGACAATATATCACATAGATTAAGACCTAAAAAGAAAGAATCCTAATAACTAGTAAGTGGGTGTTTGGTGGGTAGAATCTGCAATAGTAAGTGGGTGTTTGTTGGGCAGAATTTGCAATAGAGATAAATATATTCGCAGTCCCTATCCTTCAATATGGATGAAAACAAACTTCCAAACCAAGAATGTGAATGCACATAATAATGTAATGCTATAGAAAATAACTCTACATATTATACTTTCCTAACTAGTCACAATAAATACTTATTAGTACTTATATTATTGTGATTGATTTTAGACCATTCCAATCTACTTAATATCAATTTGTCTAGTTTTGAGGAGGAACCATTAGCCTATAAGAAAGTTATTCAATAGTTATATTTCATACTTTCATGACAGAATTCAAACTCTTTACTTCTAGGGAAAACCAAGAAAAAATCCTCAAGACCCTATTCATTAAAATAGATTTTATAAAAACCTGCAACAAAGTGGAATAGCCATTAATATTCACCATGCCTAGAGCACTTTGATTTGGCTCATATTCTATTGAAGTGGTAGAAACTATATTTACACATGTCATAGCTTGTCCTTCTATCAATCATACCAAGTCTAATTAGATAGGGTTCTTCTAGTTAATCAAGAAAGATTTCCCACTCACCCCAACCCTCTATGTAATGTCTATTGAAGCCATTGGCTATCTTATTCATAGTAAAATAGCACATCACCTCATCAAAGGTTTCTTCTCTCTATTGTATATGGTAATCAATAAATGAATAGTCACTTCACAAAGGATTATGTTATAAACATCATTGAATAGATTTAAAATTTGGACAACAACATGGATTGCTTGCAAATCTTATGTGACGATTCTAGGTGGAAGTCATAAATGGAAAAATCCATTGCTACTGACATAGCCAAAAGGATACCCCTAATTGATTAGTTAGTATCTGGCCAAGTGTTAAATTCATTTGTATTCCCTTTTCTTTTGAGCCCTCTCCAGATGAGCTATAAGAAGCAATATCGATAAATGAATCTAGAAGCCTCTATTTCTCATAGGAAAATTCAAATTTGTATCCAAAATTTGGTTACTACCCACATTCGTTATTCATCACATTAAGTCCTTTCTCCCCAAACTTATGCCAAGCTAGAAAAAAAATTCAAAAATTTTCTTTGCACTAACTCTAGTGGAGATGAGGGTTCTCATGTCGTTGGCTAAAACCATTATTACACCCCTAAGTTTAAAGGAGGATTGGGTGCTCTACCCACCCAAATGAAATCCTAGGATCTTTTTTCCAAAATGACCATTGGACTAGTGGAAGGGAAGGAGGCATGGAAGAGACTACTTGGTAATAAATCACCTCAAGGGATTTACTCTGCTGCAAAATATGGAGTAATATAAACATTCACAAGCTATTGACCACCTGGACATCTAGCCACCTGATGAGACATTTGTAGCCAAAAGTACTTGGAAATCGTGGGAGGTCAAGTTGGTGTGGAAAATTGGAAAAGCGACTTCCTTGAAGCTAGGATTTATTTCAAGGATCATTGTATAATGTTTTCAGGTAGTTCTTTAACAAGGAAATATGCTTGTGAACATCTCTTGGTTCTCAAACAAGAGACTCTACAAGAAATGCATTTGGGCCCTAGTGACTTCTATGACAAAAAAATTAGAGATTGGAAGGATTGGAAAACCTTATGGAAAAATCAAGCTTAGTCTTACAAGTAGAATTATGCTAGAAAAAGTTTGGAGTGCAATCTTAAAACACCTTTTTCTTAAGCTTGGCCTTCTATGACTGCTAACTTGGTGGAAATATTGGAGATGGAACCAAAGAAAATGTTTTCTGAACTACAATTGAGTTGATGGTTATAAATGGATTTGACATTGACCTAAGTAAAATGGAAACATCTAGAGAATCAAATATAAGGAGAATATTTGTCTTTAATATTTGAAATCCATCTAAAACTGGAACTTACAACCCAAAAATCCTAATTCAATTGGTATTAAATCCATCTAAAATTGGAAGTTACAACCCAAAAATCCATACTTCGATTGGTCTTTAACACATGATGACTTAGTCATATGGAAATGCTTGAACACCTAGTAATTTCACACCTTGAAAGACTATAAAGTGGCAAGAATGAAACCTTCAAGCACTTTTTCCAGTTTGAAAATATGTTCATTTTAATCTTTGTTCCTCTCTCTCATTTAATATTCCTTAGAAGATTTCCCCATAGGGAGATTCTCTGTGTTGGGCCATATTATTTCCCACAACACAGTACTATATTAGAATTGATATCTTATATCATCTATGGAACACAAGAAATGTATGTGTATCAACTAGTTCTTAGCATAGTGCCAATGTACTTAGCAAGAGTGGTCTCTCATTTGTGCACATTTGAATCTGTATATCCAAGTGAAAATGTGGAGGGGGAGATGGAAATAATCCACCTACATGAGCTAATGGGCTGCAAGAAAATGCACAATGAACAAAGTTCCACCTCAAGGATATTATCTTGCCCGCTTTATGCACTCACGAGTCTCAACCTTCAAGCAAAAACATCAACATAAAGCAAGTCGTGTTGCAAGAGAATGTCAAGAGAAGTAAAGGCATTGATCCCCAACAAAATGTTGGCATTATGATGCATGTGTTGCACTTGATGGCAACCCACTCATAGAAGAACATCTCACTTAGTTATAACTAGATGAATCTTCAGAAGAGATATCAGATGTGACTGAATGCATGGGAGGCACGACAGCTCAAAGGAAGCAGATGATAGTTCTAAGTATGACAAGTTAGCTTTGCCATCAAGTCCAAAGGGGGAGCTTGTTGGAATTATGAGACGAGTGTTGTCCTTGATGGCAAATCACACAAATGACAGATCATAGTGCAGCAGGTCAGCAACAAGGATTTGATGATCAGACTACAAGAATGAAGAGAAAATATATATACGCATGTTCACTTTGACTAAGCCGCGTATACACGCAGGTTGGACGTTCCTAAGGCGTGTATGCGTATACACGCACTTTCATGCAAGGAAAAGCGCGTATATGTTGGATAACTTACTTTTGGTCCATGGTAGTTAGTCCTTGGTATTTGAACCTATGATTTTGGACCGTAGTATCTCGTCAGATGTGTTGATCCCTAGTATTGGGTCCATGGTATTGATTTGTTATGGTTTTGGACAGTGGTATTGTCAAAGGCCTAAGACTATAAAAGGAGAAGAAGATCATTAGGCAATGGTACAGGAAAATACTTGAATATCTGATGTAGTATGAGATCCAGTATGCAGGATATGGGTTATGATGCATTGCTTGATCTGAGCTAAGGAGGGATCTCACTGATTGATGGAGAACAAGATCTAAGGATAGATCGGGATCAAATGGTTTGAAATGAACTATTTCTACATGGTTGATTATGCTTTTTATAGATCTGTATACTGACGCATGTAATGTTTTGAACTGGGTATAACTTAAGTTTGAAATAGCTGCAAGTCATGATTGAATATGTACAGATCTGTACACGGGTTGGCTTTGGTAAAAGTGCGTATGTACACGGGTTTGGTTCGTCCAAGTAGCGTATACCATTTAAGCTATAATCTTTGATGATACAGTTGGTTCTGAATATTGTTGCAGAGTTCATTGTTCTACTCTGTGTTCTGGTGACTGCTTTTTGTTGACAGGGTTTCAGTGTTTCAAGTATTGGGTGTTTCAGAGATTGATGTTGCTAGTGTTTTTCAATGATATTGATGGGTCCAGTATGAAAATTGGATGAAACGTGGCCTTCAGATTTTAGATTTGTGCTTCAGTGTATCCAGTCTGAAAATTGATGAAACGTGGTACCTGGAGGAAGAAAGAGAATGTTGTAGCCTTCGGTAGGTCGGCACCTACGTACTAGTACATCAGCTAGTACAAGAGCAAAGGGGGTTGTAGCTCCCTTCCAGGAGAGTCTGGAGAACGAGAGAAGGTTATAGCCTTCTGCAGGTAGAAGCCTGTGTACTGGTATAAGTCTGCACCAGTACAGAACTATTGTAAAAAGCATTTCTTATTAAAGAAGATTGAGACAACTTGCAGTAGGTGGTTTTCACCCACATTGGGTTTCCACCTTATATCATGGTGTTCATGTGTGCTTCTTGTGTGTGATGATATGTTCTGTTTTACTGCTTCTGTCTACTATTCATATGGTCAATGAAGTTCTGATGCATTATCTAAGGATTAACATATAATGTATTATCTTAATCATAAAGTATTCTGGATATACGCCAGTTTCATTAGACACAGTCGCGTATACATGCGGGTTTACTAAACTGAAGTAGCGTATATGTATCTAAGTATGGAAATAAAAAAGTTTTACTGATTTGATAATACTGATTCAACCCCACCCCCCCCCCCCTCAGTATCATTTCCAACACAAAAGCCCCAAAGTGGTCTGTCACTTTGAAAAAATTCTAACCATTCCTCTGGCCATCATGATGAACCCATGCATGACAATGGTGGATAGTTGATCCTAAGCCCACAACTAAAGGTTTAGGGCCTCCTTCCAAGGATGAAGACTCTCCTCCTCAAATGGGTTTAATTCTTGCAACATCATAGCCTATCTATTGAATCTTGCCCAATGACCTGGTTGTTTATATGCTTGTTGCGTTATGATTTGGGCTTTACGACACTTTAGTTTTGTAGACCTTGCATGGCAATTTTTAACTATACAACCTTTTTTACTTGCAGTTGTAGCTTGTGGTGGTTGCATCACCACCCTTTTTTTTGTAGGAATATATTTTAATGGAAATCTGAAGCATTTTATCCAAGTGCAAAATGCTAAAATATAAAGGCCATTATATCATCAACTCAAGTAATTTCTCCAACTTCATGGGACCCTGGGAAAAAAGAAATGAAAACCCATATGAATATCCTATGAAAATACCTTAGTATGAATACTTACATGTATCTCTCCCTTTTTATTCACATATACCATAGATGGTGTTGTCCTGGACGCATTTTAGTTCTCAACTACTTTTGGGTTCTACAGATATTCAAAAAAAAGTCTAATGAGAAGATGCTTGGAATAAAAAATACTAATTATTTTGTTAGCCCAACCTAGAGAAAAAAATAAGGACTTTAGAATTCAAGCATAAAAAACTAACCTTCCCTTCCATGATTTCCACACATGAGTTGGCAATACCCAAATCAATACCAATCACATCATTCCCAACATGCCTTGAGTTGTAAGCCCTAACAACGATTAGTGAAAATTCTAAAACAAAATGAATTTTCAATGCAGTGAGGCCATTTGCTTCTTAATTGTTGTAAATTAATCAAGCAATACAATCCTACCACAAAAGAAGGTTATCGTATAAACCTGAAAGTTCTTATTGTATTTGGACATCTTTGTATGATAACGACCCAAGGCATGACACATACATGCTTTAGAAGCCCTGCAAAAGCATTGCGTCACATTGTGAATGAAAATCCAAAATAATCACATTAAGGAAAGGTAGAGGAGGTAGACCCACCTAACCCTAAAGAAACTTTGTCAATGTATTTTAGAATAACATTTTTAGACTGTAAAAATGTTAGCAAAAAAATAAAAACCTTAATAAGTACACACAAATCTACATCGAACATAGAGAATCCATGGAAATATCTCTCTCTCTCTCTCTCTCTCTCTCTCTCCCTCCCTATATAAATATATATATATATATATTTTATTATTTTTATTTAAGATTTATTTATTTATTTATACATTACACTACATAATATGTATGTATGGATGATTATAGGTAATATACATATAAAATTATATCATATATTTATATATACAATAATATCTATCCATACATACATACAACATATATAGTATATAATATATAATAATATATATATATATATAAATATAATATATATATAATATATATCATCCTATGCTAAAAATTTGCATTACACACACTTAGGAACCACTGTCAGCCAATGTTGAATCCTCCCAGTAATTGAAATGACTACCAAAATAAATGCAAAGCACTACCCTGTTGATTTCAAAACCAAATTAATTGAGAAAGTACATGTGGATAATTTTTTACTACACACCTATACAATGACTTTCTTCCAACTTCTGCAGGTATATCAACAAAAGAGGCAAAAAACTCCATTTCAGTTGGACCATTAAATCATCAATGTGTATAGGATTTGGAGAAAAACGTACTTAATAAGGTTCCTATCTAGTTACAACAATTGAACTCTGCACAATATGCTTCCTTTCTATCCAAGAAAGGAAGCCAAAGGGTGTGTCTGCATTACTGGGGAGAAGGTTCATATGCTTTGTGGTTACAGTGACAATGTAGCTCAGTTTTTGGTTTTCCTTAGGAAAGACCAACTTTCTTGGCTTGAAAATCATAATCATGACTCACACCTCCCCTTGGAGGAATGACCCTGAGTCTGTAGACGGACTGAGGAGAGCGTACATTAATGACAATTATAAATAATACAGTTCTTTCCTTCTTGGGTTGATTGAGATGAAAACTATAGAGAATCAAGGATAGTTGAGATTACCAAGACTTATTCTTCGTGATGGGCACTGGGCAAGCTTTTGGGTGATAACCTAAATGGATTTTTTGGTATAATTAAGGTTGCACATATAAGATTAAAACGATGGAATGGATGAAAAATGATACCATAAAAAATAAAGAAAAAGTGGAAAGACTAAACAAATGAATAATGCTACCATGAGAAAACAAAACAAAGAAAGAATCATTATTGCAACAGTTACTAATATGACATCTTGGGCAAACTTTCCTTGTCTTTTAGTAAAAATAAATTTAGCTTTACACACATCAGCCTACATGAAAACCTCAACTTTCTTGATATGTCAAAATTTCATTAAAATCCGTCTTTGGTTAGATGAAATCAGTATAAGAAGACATATTTAAATATTGGAAGCAAAAACATCATCCACAGGGATTCTGAATTGATTAAGATATCATGATATCAACCCTGGATTTTGCATGAAATGGTGGGGAAACATATTTTATGTATTATTACTTCACATGTAAATATGTTTTACAGATATAACTATATGGGGTAAGGCACTATCAGTTACTCCCATATTTTAGTGCAATGTTGGATCATGCTTAAGGATGTTGTGCCTCATGTCCCAAGGTGTTAAATTTATCATTTTGGTATAACAATTTTCTCTTTCCTTGTCTCCAATAGTAAAATGGCTTGGATCAAGCCAACCCCAAATTACTTTATGCAATTCTGACCTTAGCTTCAAGTAGCTCTTGTTGACGCTCCAATATACTTAGTTTGTCATTCAATGTTGCTAGCTTGCTTTTAGTTGAGGCCTTTAAACAAAGGGTAAATATCAAATAGCCTTCTGTCATAAAATTACACTACAAAAAAAAAAAAAAAAAACTATTGTATATCTAACAATTCCAAATGAGTTTTTTATTCTCATAACTTGGTGCTGGAAAAATGAAGGAGAACCTATTTATATGAAATCCTTATTATTGCATTGGGAAAAACTAGGTGCTTAATAGTCCAAGATAGGGCACGGGATATATCAACACATTAGGTATTTGTATGTGAAATGATTTAGTGAATCTAGATGATGAATTATGTGAATTGAATACGGACACTAATACATATCCATCTAAACCAGCATTTTATATACACTTCAATGTTACGCACCTTCCAGCTACATAATGCACATCCAAGTTCACACAAATGAGTAATATTTCATATATTGAAATTCAGGTGATATGTAATAAAAAACTCCATGACCTTGAGGTGCATAAAAGGGCGGTCTAGATGGGTATGTGTTAGTTCTCAGAACTAAGAGCTGGAAGACCATATTGGAGATCATCATAGAAATTTGTCATATATAAACTAATACAAAGATGGGGTTGTTTAAAATTATGTCCATTCATTGGAAAATATAGGTTTTTGTATTTATTGTACACAAGATTTCTATAGATCCATTGCATAATTGTCTTCATAGATAAAGGTTATTAGCACATTTAATACTAAACATATTAAACCCAGATCCATTATTAAGCCAAATTCAGCCTAAAAAAATCCCCAAATTTTCAAAGCTAAAAGTGTGATATAATAATAGAAACCCACAAACCAAATTGTGGCAAAAATTTGAAAAGAAAATAATAGAAAATCACATACAAAACTGTAGCAGAAATTCAAAAAGATGATGAACATTAAGAGGGAGGGAAGAGGAGAACTCTTGGTTGTCCCAGTCTCATTGTATTGTTATGCCTCATTCTAGCCAGTTGGTTCCATCCTGGTTTGGTTGTCATAAGCCAGGTCCTTCGAAAATTTCCCAAAGGGAGGGCTCGGGTTCCCCCTTATCAGAGAGACAATGACCATAGGGAGTGTCCCGGAGTGCTACAAGTCATTCGACTAGAGGCAACCATCTACTATACTCAATTCAAGCACCTGAATCACGAATATTATTAGAATTTGAAGGGGCCTATGAGGACCTTAAGCTTTGTCGGATCTTGAAACATAATACTGAAAATATGTGAAATCAGACCAAATTGACCTTACATTCATTCCCATCCCCTAGGGTGAACAGTTCCATCGATGATTGTTGCACAGTTTGCCTTCCTAGCTGACCTATTAGGGCTATGGTTCCCAAATGGAATGATAAGGGCTACCCAAGTGAAGTGTCTTGTCCTCTTCCAAGACTTTGTATCGTCAGAACATCCACTGTGCTGGTAATGCCCCCAGTTTTTGCCATCCTACTACTTTTCTTAATCACTGATGGTAGAGATAACCCCTATCTAGTGGAAATTGGCGATGATTGGGAGCACATCCCACCTGCAAACAAATTTTTAAGGTGAATCAAGGGTTTGAAAGTAAATTTGGAGAGGCGAAATCTTCTTTTATACGACTTACTTTTCATAATATTGGTGGTTAAAATATAGTATTTATTTTTTTTGAAATAGTTTTTGGGAGAAATATAGAAAAGGGGTGTAATATAAAAAATTCACCCCTCCAAAATATAAAACCCATTAAATTTCTCCCATGGGATAAAATTCACCCCTAAAATTTTCTATGACAAGATGTTGAGAAAATTGTTTTCATTGATGTTGAGTGAACAAGTGAATACAAGTTAAAGGGGAGTTTTTTTTATGAATATTATCAATGAGATGTAGCCTATCTTTGAAGGCATTTTGTCTATAAGTAAATTTTTCAAATGCTCTTTCAAAGACCTTCCTAATGGTATATTACACTTTGTCAAATTCCAAAGGATTGGGGAGATTTTCTTTTTGGAAGTGAAGGCATGTTTGGAAGTAAGAGAAGGATTCAAAGAATCTAGGGAATCCAGGAAATCTGGGGTGCAAAGAGGTTAGCACACAATAGAAAGACCCAAATGTCAAATTCATCTAGACTTATACAAGAAGTGTGAAGTATCCAAATGTATTTGTATCTGGATCATCCAAGGTTCTCATGATTATTTTGGATCTAGTTTCATGAGAGGGAGAGAGTTGTGTCAATCTCCCAAAAGAGTTAAGTTTCACGTGAAGGTAGAGATATCCAACCATCTAGGTATCCAATATTTATGCAAAGTAGCCATTCTAACAAAACAATCAGAGCCGTATTTCCATTGAAGGTATTTTGGGCCACAGTTCTAAGATTGTGATTTTGTAGTGAAGGGTATATCTAGCCACCAGGGCTTGTCGAAGGCATGACAAAGAGTTACAAAGTGAATTCCTGGATACTCGATTTCAGGTAAAAACAGTCAAATTTCAAGGTTCTAATACTAGTCATATTTTCATTTGAAAGTCATTTGGATCATACAGCTCATCCGGTTATTCGACGATAAGGGAATTCATGCATATAGACATTTAATCCAAAAATAAAATGAACTAAATACTAGATTTTATGAAATGAACATGGTAATCATTGTAGGGATAAAAAATGGTTATGACAAGTGGTTTTTCAAAGCAAAGGTGCTACCATATGCTAAAGAAAATATGGAATTTTGGGAAAATTTGGAATTTGAGCACTAAAATTAGAAAAAGAACAATTGTAGCCTTAACATAGCTAATATAAAACATCTATGAAGCTTAACTACAAGCTAAAATTTAAAATAGAAAGTTAGCTAAGAATAGAAGCAACTATAAAGCTTTATATGTAGCATCAACATTAAAGAGAAAAGACAAGAATAGAGACAAAGATGTGTGCCTTGGGATGAAGAGCATACCTGAGAAGGAGAAATTGATGAGGTAATATCTTATGAAAAATAAGCCTTATATCTGAGTTTGAAAATTTATTAAAGAAGGAGGTAAAAGGTTTTGCAAGTAGGTACTTGCACAACAGGGAGTTGGTTCTTCCTTCATGTTGGTGCCTGTAAAAATCAGCAAGTTTGTGCTTGTGATGAGCCCTAGAAATGGGTAATTATATGGGCTCATTTAGCCTCCTAATTCGACTTAATCCACCATTCTCATTAGTTTATTGCACGTTTTTTATTACATTTATGCTAATAGAGTGAATTGGGTTAGTCATTATGCCAAAAAGTCTAATGTGTGCTTTATGCAGATTTTTGGTCAATTTTGAGACAAAATCAAAGGTTTAATGAGCACTTGGCAACCAAATTCGTGGAATAACGAGAGGATTTGTAGGAAGGTGCCCCCTTCATTTATGAGCCCTTATCTTGAATTCTCCATCAAAAACTCGGAGCACAAGGGGCAGCCAAGTAAGTCAAGTAGTACTGCTGTTAACTGCAAGTTTTGGCAGCCGAGTTCCTAAAGTTTAGGAGGGTTGTTGGGGTCCTCAATTTGTATAAATAAGAAGGCTTAGGGCCTCAGTTTAGTTAGTCATATTGTAGTTAAATTTTAGTCAGTAGGTTAGTCATTTTGTTAGTCTATTTTCACACTTTAGTGCAGCTGTGTATCAGCACATTTTCGAGCTTTTTCTTGTAGATAGTTTTTGGGATGTAACTATTATTTTTTTTATCAATAAAGATGAATCTAGCTTTGCACCAGCTCTAATCTTTCTTGTGAGGCTGTATCTCTTGGGATTGGGCCCAACCCAAGTGCCAATACCTCCTTTGTGTACTTTTATGTGTTTTTGCTGCATTCATAGAATAATTTCTATTATTTAGATTAAAATCTTGCTTTGTTACATAAGTCGTTTTTGATGATTGAGATAACTTTCATGCTTTAATGGTAAAGGAAAAAACCTGCAGAAAGGCCATCAAGCAATCCTTGATCTCATCTCTCCCTCCTTGGGACCATGAGCTAATACCAAGGCATACTTGCTGCAACAGAAACACTGTTTTTGTCTCTTCTTGCAATTTCTAGTGTTAGATTTTTAGTTAGGAAAGTTGATACCAGTTGTGACTACATGCTTAGATCTATTCTTTCTTGGTTTTCCTAGTTGGATTACATGATTTTCTGACAATAAACTTCTGCCCGTCATGATTTCTGGTATTTAGGTCAAAATCGCTAGACCTTTGGTTTTCCTAGTCTTTGTTTGATCAATTTTGGAAAATAACATGCAGAACACCTGTGATACCTCCCTGCCCACCCTTTCTCCATCGGTACAACCTGCTCCATCCCCTAACTCAGATTCTTTCCCTTCATTTGCCACATTTTCTGACTTTGCCCTAATTTCTGCATTCTTGTGCATCATTGCTCCCTCCATCCTCGAACAAATCCAATCACCTTAATCACTCCTTAGCCTCATTCACCAGGTCCTAAACCCCTTAACATCCTCATCCAACCTCCATTTATAATTTTCCACCGTTTTTCCACCATCAACCCTCCAAAATCCTCTTTCAGAACATCCTGTAGAAGCCGTGCAGACTTCCTGTAGAATATCACGTGAGCAGTTTTCTGAGATATGATCGCTATGTGAAACTCTCTGGAAGGGTGCTAGGGACCCCTTAGGCCCTCTTTTCACCTTCCCAACCTCCTACAAACACCTACCCCATTTCCTTTCGCCAATCAACCTCTGCACAGTCAAAAACAGTTAAAGTACATGCATAATAATTCTACAAGATTACTCAAAAATACAAAAAGATGTTCCTTCTCAGATTTCTCTTCAGAAGTAGCTTAGTCACATTCACTTTACCTTTCCAAGAGTCAATGACATCCATTTCTGTAGCTTTTATCCATTTTCTTACACCAGTAGGGTTAGTCGGTAAAACTAGGGTTTGCTAGGGTTTGCATTTCCTTTCAGCTTTCTGCTCCTTTCTACAAGTAGATTAGCCTCTTTTGAGTTAGCTTTCATCCATCACAGTTAAAAGCTTCTTCTAAGAGTGCATAGAAGTTGGCTTAAGCTCCTAGCGGACTTGTGCCAGCTGAACAAGTGACAGCCTGCGGAAAGAGCTAGTACTTGTGCATATAGCACCGTCACTTCCAAGTTCGTTACAAACTACCGGGTTGATAAAAGTAAAGAAGGGAGTCCGAGCAGTTGCAACATTATTTCTGCAATACTAGATCCCACCAGCTTGCAAAAGAAAAAGGAGTTGGAGCCTTCTATAGGTTTAGCCTACACAAATTGATGTAATTTGAAGTTGAAGCTTTATTTTGCATCCTAATAAAAAATAAATTATGGTTTTTCTCGATTGGGTTTCCATGCTAATATCTTGTGTCCGGACTTTATTAGATTGTTCTATTATTATTTATTACTATTTAGCTGAGTATTTTTACTTTGAGAAAGTAATTTTTAAAATTGTTAAAATATTTATAACCACCCTCTTAGTATTTTCTTGATTTCAAAAAATTGGTATCAGAGTCAAGTTCCTTCAACAATAGTCTAAAAATTGGAAGGTAGATCTGAGATAATATCTAGCTAGGATGGAAGTCACACCAACAAGGCTCCTATCTTTACCAGAACAAACTATGCATTCTATAAGTTAAGGATGAGGACTTACTTACTATATCTTGGTGCAAATGTCAAGGAAATAATGTGAAATGGTTATGCAAAGCCAACTGTCATGATTAACAAAGATGATAAGCTTGGATTCACTTATATTGTGAAAGAAATGAATGCACACCTTGCTGAATTTTTTGAATATGAATTGGTAAAAGTTATGAAATGCACCGATACCAACGCAATATAGGACAAGATGAGTAGTTTCTAGGAAGGATACAATAAATTAAAGAAGGATAAACTTCAAGGCTACAGAATGAAGATTGAATATTTAAATATGCATGAGGATGAGGAAATAGCTAAATTCCTCCTTAGAGTGGATGAAATAGTCAATAAAATAAGAGGACTTAATGACACAATAACAAATTCATTTGTAGTTCAAAATGTGTTGAGTTCACTCCTTAAAGGATATAATGCCAAGGTGTTAGCCATTGAGGAAATTCCAAAGATCAGCACTCTAGCATTGGATCAATTGCATGGAATGTTGATACCTATCAAATGAGGACTTCAAAAGGTAGAACTACATCAAAGGAGGAAGCCTTCCAAGATGACAAAAAATCTAAATAAAATCACGATGGCTCAATTTGCGGATCAGATGAAGAGGAGGAAAATGTTTTAACTATGGTAAAGTAGTCCAATATGCATCTAAATGTCCGCAAAATAAAAACATGAATGAAAATGAACATAAGGATAAATATATAAAAGTAAAAAAGGAGAAGGATATCAAAGAGAAGAGTTTCTATACTCAAAATGATAGTAGTTCCTCAAAAGATGAAGATGAAAAATCCTATGATGAGGATAGATCTACAGGAAGTACAAAAGAGTTAATGTTCATGGTGTTAGACACTATAGAAAGAAAGCATGTAGAATCAGATGAGGAGTGGCTGAAGTAGATTTGGAAGGTGAGTTGATTAGTGCTTTAGAAGAAATTCAGAGGCTAAGGAAAAATAATAAGATGAAAAAAAATATTTTGGAAAACTTTGAAAAAGAAAATGGTAACTTTGAAAATTTGGCACCTATTCCTCAAAAAATCAAGGAAGCAAAGAAGATTGAAGATACTTTGCTAGAACGTCTGAAAAACAAAGTTAAGCAATGTGAAAAGCTCGAGGAGGGCATAGTCTCCCTTAGAAAAGAGTTAGAAAAGGCTACATCACAACTCAGTCTAAATCATAAATTTATCAAAGGATCTAGTAATTGGATGAAATTTCGAGTGTCCAAAAATATACCCTCATATCAGTACTGGTTTGGGCTATGAAGGAGAGACAAGCTCAAAATCACTTGAAGATAAGGAATCCATTACCCTTGTTGATGTAGTCAAGGGGCTAGACAGAGTTGCAGTGAAATAAAATGATCAGAAACCACAAGAGATGCAAAGAAAAAAGAATCGAAACAAGATAAGAATGGGTGAAAAAAAAAGCAACGAAATGCAAGTTACAACCATTCAAAAATATACAATGTTCAAGCAAGAAATCAACAAATACCTTTTATGACTCAAAGAAGAAGACAAAAAAACATTAATAGACAAATGGTTCCTAGGTATGAGAATATTTTTCCTCGTTATTGTTTTACATACAAAAATTATGGACATATAGTTGCAAGTTTTAAATCATACTTAGAAAATATGCAAATAAGAAATCAAAGATACAAATGTTATCAACCAAATAGGAGATTTTCCAATTTAAAAACTAATGTTCTTAGGGACAACGATTCCTTTTCCCCTTTGTTTTATGTGATTAAATGTTGTAACTTTCATAATTATGGGCATAATACAGTTAAATGTGATATCAAAAAATTTATACCAGCTCTTTAGATCAAGCAAGCTAAAGAAGAACACAAGGTATGGCAACAAAGAAAGGAAGAAAGTAATGAAAAATATGGCATTGTGTTGTATTCCCAAAATCAGGGAAGTCAATGGTATGTAGATAGCAGTTTTTCAAAGCATATGAGAGGTGACAAGAATAAATTCTTGTCTTTAAAAGAATAAAAAATAGGAAATATCACTTCTGTAAATGATGCTTCTGGAAAGATCATGGGCAAAGGTATAGTTAGACTGGTAAATGGAAAAAGGAAAAAGTAAGAATGTGCTCTTTGTAGATGGACTGAAACAAGAAATCAAAGTTAAAATTAGAAAAAAGAACAATTGTAGCCTGAACACCAAATTTGGACTAATATGCTAAGGAAATCATATTTTTGTTTTTAGCAGGGAATGTAAAAAATTTTATTCACGTGTAGTTTGAGAATAAGAGTTGTTGAAGAATTATTTAACTAATTGAACAATTAAAGAACACAAATATGAGAGTGGTTGAAGCAATTATAAGGAAAACAACCAATATAAGACATATATGAAGCTTAACTACAAGCTAAAATTTAAAATAGAAAATTAGCTAAGAATAGAAGCAACTATCATGAAGCTTTATATGTAGGAACAACATTAAAGAGAAAAGACATGAATAGAGACAAATATGTGTGCCTTGGGCCGAAGAGAATACTTGGGAAGGATAAATTGATGAGGTAATCTTATGAAAAAGAAGCCTTAGATCTGAGTTTGAAAATTTATGAAAGAAGGATGTAAAAGGTTGTGCAAGTAGGTACCTTCACAATAGGGAGTTGGTCATTCCTTCATGTTAGTTCCTATAGAAATCAACAAGTTTGTGCTTACAAAAGAAAAAGGAGCTTGGAGCCTCCTATAGGATGTAGCCTACACAATCTGATATAATTTGAAGTTCAAGCTTTATTTTGCATCCTAATAGAATGGTTTTTCTCGATTGGGTTTCCCCGCTAATATCTTGTCTCCAAAATTTAATAGATTGTTCTATTTTTATTTATTAGTATGTAGCTAAGTAATTTTACTTTGAGAAAGTAGTTTTTAAAATTCTTAAAACACTAATCACCCCCCTCTTAGTATTTTCCTCATTGCTAACAATTGGTATCAGAGCCATGTTCCTTCAATAATAGTTTAATAATTGGACGGTAGATCTGAGATAATGTTTAGCTAGTATGGAAGTCACTCCAATAAGGCTCCTATCATTACCATAACAAATTATGCATTCTATAAGCTAAGGATGAAGATTTACTTACAATCTCTTGGTGCAAATGTCTAAGAAATAATGTGAAATGGCTATGCAAAGCCAACTGTCATGATTAACAAATGTGATAGGCTTGAGTTCACTTTTAATGTTAAAGCAATGAATGCACACCGTGTTGGATTTCTTGAATATGAATTGGTAAAAATTATGAAATGCACCACTACCAAGGCAATATAGGACAAGATGAGTAGTTTCTATGAAGGAGATAAAAAATAAATAAGGATAAACTTCAAGGCTACAAAATGAAGATTGAATATTTAAAGATGCATGAGGATGAGGAAATAGCTAAATTCTTCCTTCGAGTGGGTGAAATAGTCAATACACTAAGAGGACTTGATGAAACAATAAAAAAATCATTTGTAGTTAAAAACGTATTGAGTTCACTCCCTGCAAGATTTAATTCCAAGGTGTGAGCCATTAAGGAAATGCCAAAGATCAACACTCTAATGTTAGATAATTGTATGGAATGCTGACAACCTATCAAATGAGGACTTCAAAAGGTAGAACTACATCAATTGCTAAGTTCTATGCAAGAGAAGATGAAGGAATATTTCTAGGATATTCAACTAAGAGCAAAGTTTATAGATGTTACAATAAAATATTAGGAAAAATAGTTGACAACATTGTTGTAAGAGTGGATGATTATATTCCTCTCAAAGGCAAGATTCCAACACATATCAGCTTGAATGAACAAGTCAACAATGATTATGATGATGAACAACTTGAAGTAGAAGTCAATGAAGAGGCAGAGAACCCCCATCTAAAGTATCCCTCAAGGTATGTACAAAAGCATTATCTTTCGAATCATGTTGTTTGCAATTTTGATGTAGGAATAAAAACTAAAAGAAGAGTGATGAATCTTGCCCAATCAAGCACATGTTGCTATGTTGTCTATGGTTGAGCAAAATATTTCTCTCAGGAAAGCCAAGATGAATATTGGGTGAACATTATGAATGAAGAACTAGATCAAATTAAGAAAAATCAGACTTGGAAATTTGGTTCGAAGACAAAAAAAAATTGTTTTTGGCACCGAATGGTTCTTCTACAATAAATTAAATGAGGACGGATAAGTGGTGAGAAATAAGGCTTGATTAGTATGCAAAGTCTATGCTTAGGTTCAAGGTTTAGATTTCAATGAAACTTTTGATCTTGTAGCCATTTTAGAGGCTGTCAAAATGTTTTTGGTATTAGCTAATCACAAAAAGTTCAAGGTATATCAAATGGATGTGAAATCATCTCTCATGAATGGTGAGCCTAAGGAAGAGATTTACATTGAACAACTAGAACGTTTTCAGTTGTCAGACAAATTTGAGGAAGTATATAGGTTGAAAAAGGAATTATATGGACTTAAACAAGCACCTAGGGCATGATATTCTAGATTAGATAAATATCTTCTACAACATGGATTACAAAAAGGAGCAATGAACAATAACTTGTATACCAAATCTGAAAATGAGCATCTTTTAAATGTTGTTGTTTATGTTGATGACATCATTTTTGGTAGTGATGCAGATGCACTTTGTCAAAAGTTTGTAGTTAATATGAAAGTTGAATTTGAAATTTCCATGCTTGAGGAACTTTCATTCTATCTTAGTTTACAAATTACACAATCAGCAAGAGGGGTATTCATCTCCCAAGAAAATTTTCTCAAAGAAGTATTGAAGACATTTGGAATGGAAGAATTCTCACTTGTCAATACTGCAATGGTCACTGGATTTAAGCGCAACAAAGCTGATGAGTCACATGAGGTAGATCAAATAATGTACATGTCAATAATAGGCAACCTCATATATTTAACATCTAGGCTATACCAAACATTATTCAAGTTGTTGATGTTGTTTATATATATCAATCAACCCCTAATAAAAACATATCTTAGCAACCAAAATAATATTAAGATATTTGATAGCTACAATGGATTATGGGTTATGGTATCCACAATGTAAAAAAATTTCATTAACTGCATGTGCAGATGTTGATTGGGCTAGAAATATAGATAATATGAAAAGCACAAGTGGAGGTGATTTCCATCTTGGAGAGTGCTTAATGGCTCTGTTGAGTAAAAAGAAAACCTCTATCTCTCTTTCTATTGTTGAAGTCAAGTACATTGTAGTTGCAACTAGTTTCACTCAAATTTTGGGGATGAAGCAAAACTTATAGGATATGAAGATAACTTATTCAAATCCTATTCCCATTATTCGTGATAACGTAAGTGCTATTAGCATATTTAAGAATCTTGGTTTGCATTCAAAAACCAAGCATATTCCCATTTTCTTAGAGAACAAATTGCCCATCAATTTTTGAGGTTGGAGTATATTTCCACAAAAGAAAAATTTGTTGACATCTTTACCAAGCCTCTTTCTTGAGAAGCTTTTGAGTATTTAAGTTAGAAGTTGGGAATAATTTCTCTCTCCTCTCTTAACTGGCCTTCTTCACAGGCAAATAGGACAATTGTCCAAATAAGTGCAGGGATATATGAATATTCATAAAGCTTAGGGTGAGTTAACAGGTATGCAGGAGTAGAATAAACTTAGGGGGAGTTCCTAAACGTATTTCCGTTGATGTCAAAGGGGGTGGGTGAGAAAACATTAGCATGATGTGATGCCTTGTGTAAATTGATATGAAGATATTAAGGGGGAAAGGAAGAAAACATTTGCAAGGTATGATGCAATATGGTTATTGGTTTCTCAAAAGCAAAGGGGGAGAGTGACCAAAACAATGAAATTGGAGAATGTGCAACTAGTAATAGGATTAATTGGCCAAGTGATGGAGTTTCAATCAATGAATTGCAATTTTTGGTAGCAATATTTGTTGGTATTTTAATTAATGTCAGATGGAGAGATTGTTGAGAAAAGTGTTGTCATTGATGACAATGAAATGCGTGAATACAAGTTTAGGGGGGGTTTTGTTGATGATTATTACTGATGAGATGTAGCTTATATTTGAAGGCATATGTTCTATAGGTAAATTGTTCAAATGATCTTGCAAATACCTTTCTAATGATATATGACACTTGGTAAAACTTCCAAGGATTGGGGAGAAAAAGTGTATTGAAGTGAAGGCAGGTTTGGCAATAAGAGAAGGATTCAATCAATCTAGGGAACTCGAGAAGTCCTTGGTGAAAACAGGTTAGTGGATGGAAAAAAGAGTCAGATTCCATATTCATCCAAACTTATTAAGGAATTGAAAAGTATTCAAAAACTTTTGTGTGTAGATAATTCAAGGGTTTAATTATTATTTTAGATCTAGATTAATGTGTGAGAGAGAGTTGTCTCAAGGTTCGAAAAGAGTGAATTTTTTCATGAAGGTTGAGATATCCAAACATCTAGGTATCCGAGGGTTGCGCAAAGCAACCATTTTGACAAAATTCCAGATCCATACTTCCATTGAAGGTATTTTAGGTCACAGTTTCGAGTGCTTGTGTTTTCGTATTGAAGGGTGTATTTAGGCATCTGGGCCTGCTGAAGACATGGAAAAGAGTTACGAAGGGAATGCCCAAAAATACTAGATTTCGGGTAGAAATAGTTGAAGGTCAAGTTTTGAATTCTAATCATAGTTCCATTTGAAGGAAATTTGACTCATCTAGCTCAACTAACTATCTGGTGATCTGAGACCATGCCTATAGACATTCAATCCAGAAATAAAGTGAACCATATACCAAATTTTATGAAACAAACATGTTAGGCACTATAGGGCCGAACATTGCTTATAGCCTATGGTATTTTAGAGTAAAGGTGTTATAAAAAACAAAGGTGCTAAAGCAAATTTCCATTCTACAAATTTGTCATTTGAACACCAAAATTAAAAAAAAGAATAACTACAGTCCAAACACCAAATTTGGAAAAACAAGCTGAAGAAGTTAGAGTTATGTTTTTAACAAGGAATGTAAAATGTGTTATTCACGTGCAGACAAAGAATAAAAATCATTGAATCATGAGTTAACTAATTTAACAATTAAAGAATGCAGAGATGAGAGTGGTTGAAGCAACAATGAGGAAAACAACTAATCTAAAATAGATATGAAACCTAACTACAAGCTAAAATTTAAAATGAAAATCAACTAAGAATAGAAGTAACAACACCATTGAAGAGAAAAGACATGAAAAAATACATAGATGTGTGTGTTGGGATGAAGATGTAGAATTTTGTAGAATTTTTCTACAAATCAGCTAGCTCTAATACCATGTAGAAATTTCCAACTTGTAGATCACCTGGTAATGCAATGTACTAAAGCAAAACACTTGATCTACTTCTACAAACAATTTAGCAGAAGCTTAATCAACCATGAGCAACATCAATAAGAACACATATAACTAAGATGGAGAAATCAAACACACATAACACAGAAGATATAACCAGGGGAAAGCCTCAGCCTAAAACCCCAACTCTGTATTATCATACAAGTGGAAATATGTCCGGAGTACACAAAGCCTTAGCTCAGAAGCTATCCATCTCTCAATACAATCCCTCCATTGCTCATAGACAGTCAAAGGCTTCTCACAAACCTTCTCCTCTACCCTCCAAGCCTCTTATTTCTATGCATAGTTTTCCTGGGTCCTCTAACTACAACTTGCATGATTCTCACCTCACACACAACACTGACCTCTGAAATAACTGCACAAACCTGAAGGAGATAAATCCTTATCATGGATGAGCTTCCTTTATAGTAAAAACATTCATCCAACTGATAGTACAATGTCCCACATGTGATCTCAACTACGTCTCTGACAGAACTGGCATGCAACAGTTATCCATGAGTGAATCCTCAGTTATCTAAAATAATAGTTGTCACATGCATGCAAGCATCGACAAACTATATTTTATTATTTTAACAACTTGTTAAAATAATCTAACTGGACTTGACTAGTAAGAACTAAGTCAACTGATTCTCTCATTATACAACTCATACTTATTCCCTCAACCAGTGGAGGAAATTAAGGATAAATTCCTCAATTAGTGGGACAACTCATGTGCATGCTCACAAAGACTTCAAATTCGAATTTCCTTAACTAATTAACTCAATCGAATTAATTAATTAATATTTCCAACTGTTGTTAAGACCAAAATTAATTTTACTTCTTATAGATAGACTAGGGACTGCTATAAATAGGAAGGGACCCAGAAATTTTATTTTTAGAACTTTCTATTTTTAGCAGTTTCACCTCTCACCCAATGTTTCCAATGACCTCAATGGCCAAATTGCTATTTTTAGACATGCTATTTTTTGGCAAGTCTATTTTTAGCACATTCTAAATTTAACATTTCTTGTTGCACATTTTTCAACACTCCCTCTCAACAAGAAAGGCTTCCTCTCAAACCCGATCCTTTAACTCTAGAATGTTCTGCATGCAACACATCTACCTGGTCCACTTGCTCCAACAACACTTGGAACAAAAACACTCCCAACTAATCACTTTGTTGGGTTAGGAACATACTCTGATGCTGAAGCTCTACCTGCTGCTGACAACTGCTCTCTCTCTGACATCTGCGCTACTGCAACATCTCCATGCATCTCGCACCATTGCACACCTCTCTATGCCACCTAGCACTATGAAAAACACTTGTGCCTCTCGCATTGCTGCAGCCTGCTAGCTATGCGCTATCCTAGGATTCCCTACACTATCACTCTCTCTACTGCTCCATCTGCATTTGTCTCTACCTAATCAATCAGCTCCTACTACTCCACATCGGGGCTTCTGTAGCAAGGTCTCATCCAACAGGTTGGGTACCTCAAGGATCCTGCCCCTCCTCCTTGGGACGATCACTCTATATCGCCCCAACTCCTACTTGGAGGTATGGCTACATGTGATCGCTCTACCCACCTGGCTCGAATTTTCCCCCTACTAGAAGTATCTGCATGAGTAGATGTCTCTACTCAGTCTCCTCTCAGATTACCTTGTTGTGGCTGCTCCACAACCTCCTGAAATTGTTGCACCAATCGTGGCTCTTCCACAATTGTCTCAGACTACTTCTGGCTTTGCATGTTGAGAGGTAATTTACTCTCCCTCTCAACCACTAAGTATTTAACCTTTGTGTTGCTCCCCAAGGCTTTGCATGCATCTTCTACCTCAAGTGCATACAGGTTCTTGGCTAGCACACCAATCTATTTCCACTTTCCCACCGTCACAAAATTTTCTAAAAAAAGAGCTGATTTTAAATCAGCGATATCTCCCTCGTCTGAACTCTGATTCAGTCGATTTTATTTTTTTTTTGGGTATTTTTCCACAAGGAATCCAAATCTACTATTTGTTTATGAAAATTTTGTATAGAAATTTTCAGATATTCTTTGCAAACTCTTGGCCCAAAACTCAAAACTTTGAAATCTCCTCTTCTTGTATATTGTTCTTCCTTGATCACTTGTGCTCGGATACCATGTAGAATTTTGTAGAATTTTTCTACAAATTAGCTAGCTCTGATACCACGCAAAATCTTTTCAACAAATCAGCTAGCTCTAATACCCTGTAGAAATTCTCACTATAGATCAACCTCGTTATGCAATGTACTAAAGCAAAACACTTGATCTACTTCTACAAACAATTTAGTGGAAGCTTAATCAACCATAAGCAACATCAATAAGAACACATATAACTGATATAGAGAAATCAAACACACATAACAGAAAAGATATAACCAGGGGAGAGCCTCATCCTAAAACCCCAACTCTGTATTATCATACAAGTGGAAATATGTTTGTATTACACAAAGCCTTATCTCAGAAGTTATCCAGCTCTCAGTACAGTCCCTCTGTTGCTCATAGACAGTCAAAGGCTTCTCACAAACCTTCTCCTCTGCCCTCCAAGCCTCCTATTTCTATGCACAGTTTTCCTGGGTCCTTTAACTGCAACCTGTGTGATTCTCACCTCACACACAACACTAACCTTTGAAATAACTGCACAAACCTGAAGGAGATAAATCCTCATCATGGATGACAATTCCTTTATAGGAAAAATATTCATCCAACTGATAGTACACTGTCCCACATCTGATCTCAACTGCGTCTCTGACAAAACTGACATGCAATAGTTATCCATGAGTGAATCCTCATTTATCTAAAATAATAGTTGTCACATGCATGCAAGCATCAACAAACTATATTTTATTATTTTAACAACTTGTTAAAACAATCTAATTGGACTTGACTAGTAAGAATTAAGTCAATTGATTCTCTCATTATAGAACTCATACTTATTCCCTTAATCAGTGGAGGAAATTAAGGATAAATTCCTCAATCAGTGGGACAACTCATGTGCATGCTCACAAAAGCTTCAAATTTGAATTTCCTTAACTAATTAACTCAACTGAATTAATTAATTAATATTTCCAACTCCTGTTAAGACCAAAATTAATTTTACTTCCTATAGATAGACTAAGGACTGCTACAAATAAGAAGGGACCCAGAAATGTTATTTTTATAACTTTTTATTTTTAGCAGTTTCACCCTCACCCAATGTGGCCAATGACTTCATTGGCCAAACTGCTATTTTTAGACATGCTATTTTTTGGCAAGTCTATTTTTAGCACATTCTAAATTTAACATTTCTTGTTGCACATTTTTCAACATAAGAGTAGACTTGAGAAGGAGAAATTGATGAGGTAATATCTTATGAAAAAGAAGCCTCAAACACGAGTTTGAAAATTTATGAAAGAAGGATTTGAAAGGTTGTGCATGTAGGTACTTGCAACAAAGATTTGGTGCTTCCTTCAAGTTGTTTCCTATAAAAATCAACAAGTTGGTCCTTGCAAAAGAAAAAGGAGGTTGGAGCATTTTGTAATATGTAATTAACACAAATTTATGTAATTTCAAGTTGAAGCTTAATTTTGCATCATAATCAAAGAGAAATTGTGGATTTTCTTGGTTGGGTTTCCACGTTAATATCTTGTGTCTAGACATTATTAGATTGGTATGATGTTATTTATTATTGTGTAGGTGAGTACTCTTACTTTGAGCAAATATTTTTTTAAATTGTTAAAATACCAATTCACCCTCCCTCTTAGTATTTTCCTAGTCTCTAATACAATATTCACTTCTCAAGTTTACTATCTTTCTCTTCTCTTCCTACACAAGGACTGGATTATGAAATAATGGAAAATAATTACTATATCAATGCCATTACTTTTGCTACAAATGGAAGTTATTTGGTTGTTATGTTGAAGGGAATACCGTATACTCAACAATCTTAGAGTCATTGATTATTTTCCTTTCAAATGGATCAGTAAAATGTGGAAGGAGGGATTTTATGTCACTTCGATGACAACTACTAGGAATCAATCGGGTGTGGTCATGTCTCATAATGCAAGGTTCTTATATCAGGTTGTGGAACTTGATTTTCTCTATCTAAGTGAAGGCATTAATAGATGTTGGGAGAATGGTCATAGTCGCAACTTGTGATCAAGTTTCTTTATGATGTGTGCTAAAGGGGAAACTAGAGTATGAAACACAAGAGACACTTTGAACATTAACTTTTCCTAGTATTCATGTTAAGGAGAAATGGTCCAAGAATCTTTATATTGTTGTAGCATGTTATGGACACAATATCTTAATCTTATTTGTTTCATTTCATCCCTTTTAGTAGTTTAGAAGTGATACATTGGCTTTTAGCATTCAAGAAGGAGCAAAACTAGAACTATTAATGGTTGTAGTGCTGACATTTATAACAATCATGAGTGTGATTTTATCATCTATGGGTCACAACTTTTAATGTTGATGAATAGCTAGGTTGAGGAAATTTTAGAAATTTCATAAACGTTCCTCAAATTCTACATTGTGGTGAGAGCAGATTGCTCAGGTGCTAGAGTTGTGAGCATCATTAAGCATGGAGTTCTCTTCAAGACAAGGCCAACGACACTCATATTAGAGATAAAAGTGGAGGTGGAAAACTCATAACATTGGATTGTATAGCCAGTTAATATGACCGACCAATTACATATTTGTTAATTTCCATGCAAAAGATGGTTTTGGTTATGAATTCATTGGAGCTAGAAAAAATTAATCCATATGTTGCATCTCACAATATTTCAACTTTATTTCAAGGTGGAAGTGATTTGATGAAGGAATACAAACTCTTACAATGGCTCAATTAGAGAATATTTTATCTTCTAATGGATTGTCAAATAATGTGTATGAGATTACCTTAAAAATCTTGACTACCTAGGAGTTAGATAAAACGTTGTTTCCTCTATTGTGGTCTAATGGAAATATAATAAAGAAAGGGGATCTTTGGGAAGATCCTTTCAAGAACCCTAGCTATCTATTTATTTTAATTGCTAGCTATGATGGTATGGACTATGATGTACACCATACACTACTTTCACTTGATGAAAGGTCTAGTGGTAGAATGGAGATAAAGCAACCACAAGAGGAGTTACTATTTGTACAAGTTTTCAAAGCTTACGATACTTCACAAGATACATCAAACTCATGATAGGGGATATTCCTAGTGGTAAAACAATGTTGTCAATTAATTAAAAAAAATGTTGGCATTAATAAACCAATATGCAGTATAAGCTCGATTAATTAATTAAAGCCATCATATTCACTAGTCCTATGTTGGCTTCACATTCACCCTATATTTTTCATTCCTACATTAGATCCCTTTATGGACTAGTTATTTCTAATGTCACCTCTACCTTATTTACATGAGGATATGAAACATTATAAGCAAGGGAAAGATGTGAAGCCACGATTTTGTCACCTCTTTCACAATTTAAAACACTTTATTTGATAATTTTACGTCATCTTTTAACCCATTCATTACCATTCCTACTATATTTCTTCATGAATATATCACAACAATATTATAAGCATTAATTAGTTTTATCATCATTTTTATATTTTATTTTTAATGAATTAGAGAGGATTATGGTTGGATTTACTAATGATTATTATGTTTAGTTCAGTTCCTGTATCTCCTATGCAATTCCTATAACCGACCTCCGAGGTTGGCATATATGCACAACTCTAGGAAAAATTATGGAACATGCGTTTTATTTTAGGGTTGTTGAAATGGATTTATGTTGTCTACTTTATAGCCAAGTTAATCCCAAAAGCCTCCAACTCAAGATCAACATTTCAATCGACTTGCACTAGGTAGAACCAAGTAACAAACTTCAAACGTGATTTCTGAAGCGATGAAGACAAATTTAGAAATTCTCCAAAATGGGTTTTTGTTCAAAACATCCCCAATTAGCTGACTGGAGAGTGTTTTCCCCATAAAGTGCATGATTTGGAACTACACATGGTTCTTCCAAGAGGTGTTTTTATATTGCGACCATTTTCAAACTATGTCCCAAACAGAGCGTCCGGTTAGCAAAGGACTTGAATCAATCAAAGGGGCAGGAAACACGACATCAATTGGTAAGGCTCACCAACTTGACCCATGCTACCTTATTAATTTCCTCTCTATAATGTAGTATACTATAGTTTTCTCATTTGCGCTTAGATTGTAGATATTTCCTTTTGAATTTGCATATAGATTGTGGTTTGGTTTGTTGAATGCATAGTTTACTTGTTGCTCCGTTTCACCCATTGTTTCATTTCTTACAATTGTTGCTTGTTTGCAGAAGCGAGATTGACCACTGAAGGATAGGGATACACATTGCAACTCTTGTAGTTACATTAACACAATGTTAGTCATTGTGAATGATTGTAACCTACAAACAAGGGGCTCTGTGTCGACATCCTAGTGATCACCATAGCTCATTGCTTTTTCCTTTTCCTTGCGCGTCTTCAATTTGTTGTTTGGTAGAAGTGAGATTGCTTGCTAAAGGGCATGGATACACATTGCAACTCTTCATGGTTGCATGGAAGCTTTGTTCAATAATTGTGAAATATTTCTACCTCCTGAGAAGTGGTTATGTGTTGACACCCTAATTAACACACATCTCCTAGATTTACTTTTCACATGAATGCCCTTCCTTAGATAGCTATTGTTGTGGGCTAAGGTTTCAATGAAGATTAGGATCAAGATCTATTTCCCTAATTGTGCATCTAGTAAATAAGTCCCCTAAAGCATTGATTTGTGTGATACTTGAAGTTTGTTTCCATTCTACACCAAAGCCTATTGATGCCCTAAACTCTGCATATACAATTTAACATCTCCAAGTTTACAAACTCCTAGTTGATATTGTAATTTTTGGAATTTAAATAATTAAATTAACTGACATGTATCATAAGAACTAATTGGTACTATAGAAATGAGGGTTAGTTGATCACTATTTTTAGAAGTTATTCTCCCTTTCACAATGATGTAATCTTTTTCTTAATATTTAATAAAGCTTTCAATCTTGTAATAGCGAAAACATGAAAAGTAATTAAGTTAAATGGCCACTTGACACAAAAGACATATGTGAATATGACGTCAAATTAAGTATGAATTAAATAGACATAAAAAGCAACCCATTAAATCACCATACAAAATGTTTGATTTAATTAGTAAACAAAAAATAATTTATTCTTTCTATGAAAGTTCCCAAAGTAATTACATTTCAAAATCTATGCCAATATTAATTTAAAACATTTTTTTAATAATAATAATAATAATAAATTCTATCATATAAATCCTCTTAAAAAATTTGTAAGAATTGTAATAAAAATGTCAAAAGTTATTAATTATATATCATCTCATCTCAATTGTTTGATAAAAAATATAGTTGTAATATTATAAACTTAAAAGTATGAAATATTTTCATACAAAAAAGGATAATTTTGATGAAACGTCAATGTATAATCGATTTGAATGGAAACAATTAATAATTACATTACAAATTTCAGTTATATGATCGTACTTAAAATTGTCATTTTAATTTTTAAATATAAATATAAATAGAAATAGGTTCTAGACCTTTGACACATTTTGATGTGTCACATTCAAGGAACTGGACATCCATTAAACTACTCCAACGATGTTGATTGGTCGAACTTCATTTTGGAGTCGCTTGGGTGACTGACACTTATTAATGCAAATCCCAAAAAGGAATAGAGAAATTAGACACGTCATAAACATCGAGTGGGAATTTTAAATGGGTCGTCTCATTGACTCAAGGGCCATCTATTAGAAATAAGTTTTGGAGATTTCTGGGATATTTTGTATTTTTTTTAAGTTAGGTAGTAATCAGTTGGAATCATTATTTTTATTAGTTAATTTTACATAAATTAATGGTGTAAAATTAATGGAGTTGTTTAATGAGGTTATAACACTGACCTCTGAAATAACTGCACAAACCTGAAGGAGATAAATCTTCATCATGGATGAGCTTCTTTTATAGGAAAAACATTCATCCAACTGATAGTACACTGTCCCACATCTAATCTCAACTACGTCTCTGACAGAACTGGCATGCAACAGTTATCCATGATTGAATCCTCGGTTATCTAAAATAATAGTTGTCACATGCATGCAAGCATCAACAAACTATATTTTATTATGTTAACAACTTGTTAAAGTAATCTAACTGAACTTGACTAGTAAGAACTAAGTCAACTAATTCTCTCATTATGGAACTCATACTTATTCCCTCAATCAGTGGAGGAAATTAAGGATAAATTCCTCAATTAGTGGGACAACTCATGTGCATGCTCACAAAGACCAAAATTAATTTTACTTCCTATAGATAGGCTAGGGACTGCTATAAATAAGAAGGGACCCAGAAATGCTATTTTTAGAACTTTCTATTTTTAGCAGTTTCTCCTCACACCCAATGTTGCCAATGACCTCAATGGCCAAATTTCTATTTTTAGACATGCTATTTTTTGGCAAGTCTATTTTTAGCACATTCTAAATTTAACATTTCTTGTTGCACATTTTTCAACACTCCCTCTCAACAAGAAAGTCTTCCTCTCAAGCCCGATCCTGTAACTCTAGAATGTTCTGCATGCAACACATCTACCTGGTCCACTTGCTCCAACAACACTTGGAACAAAAACACTCCCAACTAATCACTCTGTTGGGTTAGGAACATACTCTGATGTTGAAGCTCTACCTGCTGCTGACAACTGCTCTCTCTCTGACATATGCGCTACTGCAACATCTTCATGTATATCGCACCATTGCACACCTCTCTGTGCCACCTAACACTATGAAAAACACTTGTGCCTCTCGCATTGCTGCAGCCTGCTAGCTATGCGCTATCCTAGGATTCCCTACACTATCACTCTCTCTGCCGCTCCATCTGCATCTGTCTCTACCCAATCAATCAGCTCCTGCTACTCCACATCGGGGCTTCTGTAGTAAGGTCTCATCTAAGAGGTTGGGTACCTCAAGGATCCTGCCCCTCCTCCTTGGGACGATCACTTTATATCGCCCCACCTCCTACTTGGAGGTATGGCTACATGTGATCGCTCTGCCCACCTGGCTTGAATTTTCCCCCTACTAGAGGTATCTGCATGAGTAGATGTCTCTACTCAATCTCCTCTCAGATTACCTTGTTGTGGCTGCTCCACAACCTCCTGAAATTGTTGCACCAATCGTGGCTCCTCCACAATTGTCTGAGACTTCTTCTGGCTTTGCATGTTGAGAGGTAATTTACTCTCCCTCTCAACCACTAAGTATTTAACCTTTGCCTTGCTCCCCAAGGCTTTGCATGCATCTTGTACCTCAAGTGCATACAGGTTCTTGGCTAGCACACCAATCTATTTCCACTTTCCTACCGTCACAAAATTTTCTAGAAAAAGAGCTTTATTTTAAATCAGCAATATCTCCCTCGTCCAAACTCTTATTCAGTCGATTTTTTTTTTTTTGATTTTGGGTATTTTTCCACAAGGAATCCAAATCTACTATTTGTTTCTAAAAATTTTGTATAGAAATTTTCAGATCTGCTTTGCAAACTCTTGGCCCAAAACTCAAAACTTTGAAATCTCCTCTTCTTGTATATTGTTCTTCCTTGATCACTTGTGCTTGGATACCATGTAGAATTTTGTAGATTTTTTCTACAAATTAGCTAGCTCTGATGCCACGCAAAACCTTTTCGACAAATCAGCTAGCTCTGATACCCTGTAGAAATTCTCACTGTAGATCAACCTGGTTATGCAATGTACTAAAGAAAAACACTTGATCTACTTCTACAAACAATTTAGTGGAAGCTTAATCAACCATAAGCAACATCAATAAGAACACATATAACTGATATGGAGAAATCAAACACACATAACATAGAAGATATAACCAGGGGAAAGCACCAGCCTAAAACCCCATGTCTGTATTATCATATAAGTGGAAATATGTCTGGATTACACAAATCCTTAGCTCGGAAGCTATCCAGCTCTCAATACAATCCCTCTGCTACTCATAGACAGTCAAAGGCTTCTCACAAACCTTCTCCTCTGCCCTCCAAGCCTCCTATTTTTATGCACAGTTTTCCTGGGTTCTCCAGCTGCAACCTGTATGATTCTCACCTCACACACAACACTGACCTCTGAAATAACTACACAAACCTGAAGGAGATAAATCCTCATCATGGATGAGCCTCCTTTATAGGAAAAAAATATTCATCCAACTGATAGTACATTGTCCCTTCTCTGATCTCAATTGGGTCTCTTTCTGAACTGACATGCATGAGTTATTTAAGCTATAATATTTAGTTATCTGAAAATACTAGTTGTTACATGCATGCAAGCATTAACAAACTGGATCTCATTAATTTAACAACTTGTTAAATTAATCTAACTGGACTTGACTCAATTAATTGAGCCAACTAATTACAACACATCCTTATCTCTTTAACTAATGGATAAATTCATCAATAATAGATAAACTATTGCATGTCCTCACATAGACTTCAAGTTTGTTTTTCCTTAACTAATTAACTCATGGAGATTAATTAATTAATATTTTAAATTGTTGTTAAGACCAAATTCGTTTTTACTTCCTATAGTTAGACCAGGGACTGCTAAAATAGGAAGCGACCCATAAATGCTTTTTTTAGAAGTTTCTATTTTTAGCAGTTTCACCTCTCACCCAAGGTGGCCAAAATGCTCATTGGCCAAACTGTGATTTTAGACATGCTATTTTTAGTAGATCTATTTTTAGCATTTTCTAAATTTAGAATTTTTTGTTGTACATTTTTCAATAGTCCCTCTCAACAAGAAAGGCTTCCTCTCGAACCTGATCTTGTACCTCTGGAATGCTCAGCATGTAACACATCTACCCGGTCCAATTGTTCCTGGAACTCTCAGAATAAAAACGCTCCCAACTGACCACTATATTGGGCTAGAAACATACTTTGATGTTGAAGCTCTACCTGCTGCTGAAAAGTTCTCCCTCTCTGACCTCTGTTCTACTACAGCATCTCCATGCATCTCGCACCATTGCACCCTTCTCTGTGCTACCCTGCACTATGTAACACACTTGTACCTCTCGCATTACTGCAGCTTACATGCTATGCATTGTCATGGGATTCCCTGTACTGTAGCTCTCTCTGCCGCTCCATCTGCATCTGTCTCTACCCAATCATTCAGTTCCTACTACTCCACATCGGGGCTCCTGTAGCAAGGTCTCATCTAAGAGGTTGGGTACCTCAAGGATCCTGCCCCTCCTCCTTGGGACGATCACTTTATATCGTCCCGCCTCCTACCTGGAGGTATGGCTACATGTGATCCCATTTCCCACCTGGCTCGAAGTTTCATCCTACTAGAGGTCTTTTCATGAGTAGATGCCTCTACTCAATCTCCACTCATCTTCCCCTATCGTGGATGCTCCACAACCTCTTGAAGCTACTACACTAATCGTGGCTCCTCCACAATCATCTGAGACTTCTTCTGGCGCTGCATGTTGAGAGGTAATATACTCTCCCTCTCAACCACCAAGTATCTAACCTTTTCCTTGCTCCTCCAGGCTTTGCATGCATCTTGTACCTCAAGTGCATACAAGTTCTTGGCTAGCACACCAATCTATTTCCACTTTCCTGTCATCACGAAATTTTCTAGAAAAAGAGTTGATTTTAAATTAGCAATATCTTCCTCATCCAAACTCTGATTCAGCAGATTTTTTTTTATTTTGGGTATTTTTCTGTAAGGAATCCAAATCTGCTATTTATTTATAAAAATTATGTACAACAATTTTCAGATATGCTCTACAAACTCTCGGCCCAAAACTCAAAACTTTGAAATCTCCTCTCAATATATTGTTCTCTTCTTGATCGCCTATGCTCTGATACCATGTAGAATTTTGTAGAATTTTTCCTACAAACCAACCAGCTTTGATACCATGTAGAACTTTTTCTACAAATCAACTAGCTCTAATACCATGTAGAAATTTCCCACCTATAGATCAACCTGGTAGTGCAATGTACTAAAGAAAAACACTTGATCTACTTCTACAAACAATTTAGCGAAAGCTTAATCCACCATGAGAAACATCAATAAGAACACATATAACTGACATGGAGAAATCAAACACACATAACACAAAATATATAACCAGGGGAAAGCACTAGCCTAAAACCCCATCTCTATATTATCATACAAGTGGAAATATGTCTGGATTACACAAAGCCTTAGCTCGGAAGCTATCCAGCTCTCAATACAATCCCTCTGCTGCTCATAGATAGTCAAAGGCTTGTCAAAAATATTCTCCTCTACCCTCCAAGCCTCCTACTTCTATGCACAGTTTTCCTAGGTCCTCCTGCTGCAGCCTATGTGATTCTCACCTCACACACAACACTGACCTCTGAAATAACTACACAAACCTGAAGGAGATAAAACCTCAGCATGGATGAGCTTCCTTTATAGGAAAAAATATTCATCCAATTGATAGTACATTGTCCCTTCTCTGATCTCAACTGGGTCTTTTTCTGAACTGACATGCATGAGTTATTTAAGCTATAATATTTAGTTATCTGAAAATACCAGTTGTTACATGCATGCAAGCATTAACAAACTGAATCTCATTAATTTAACAACTTGTTAAATTAATCTAACTGGACTTGACTCAGATAACTGAGCCAACTAATTACAACTCACCCTTATCTCTTTAACTGATGGATAAATTCATCAATTAATAGATAAATTGTTGCATGTCCTCACATAGACTTCAAGTTTGTTTTTCCTTAACTAATTAACTCATGGAGATTAATTAATTAATATTTTAAACTGATGTTAAGACCAAATTCATTTTTTTACTTCCTATAGTTAGACCAGGGACTGCTAAAAATAGGAAGGGACCCAGAAATGCTTTTTTTTTAGAATTTTCTATTTTTAGCAATTTCACCTCTCACCCAAGGTGGCCAAAATGCTCATTGGCCAAACTACGATTTTTAGACTTGCTATTTTTAGCAAATCTATTTTTAGCACTTTCTAAATTTAGCATTTCTTGTTGCACTTTTTTCAACACTCCCAACCTTGGTTTTGAGTTTTGAGTGATCCTGGGCATTTTCTCACTCCATTCCACCCACCAACCACCTTCCCTAAGCTGTCCAGCACCCATCGTTTTTCTCTCGGCTATATCTTGTATAAATACAAGGAATCCTGTAGGTTTTTAGGACATCCTGTAGGTTTTCCTATAGTGGCCTATTTTGAGGCCGAATTGAGGGAAAACCTCTAAGAAGCCACACAAGGTCACCTAAGGGTCTCCCAAGCCTCCCAACCATCCACCACCATCCCTAAGCCACCTGCCACGTCACCAAAAGAGATTAGCTTTCACGCTTTTTCATAAAAAGAATAAAAAGAAAACACAGATTTATTTCAGTCCTTTACATGCACAGTAGTGATGTTTGATGTTTTGAACTTCCATGCTTAGGATAATATCATTCCATACATGTTAGCTTGGCATTCTTGTAAAGCATAATTTCTCAGTAGTTAGTTAGGAAATGGTGTGGTTTTAGCATAGGATTTCAGTCATTTTCCTTATCTGCAGTAGACAAGATTCCTCCTAGAATAGATTTCTCTTTCTCTCATCAGTAATCAAGCTTCTTCTAAATCCATAGAAGTCTGGCTTGAAAACCCTAGTGGTCTCTTGCCAGCTGAATAGTGACAAAATGCAAAACCATCACTTTTACTTGTGTATACAACACTGTCACCTCCAAGTTTGTATGAACCCCGAGTTGATAAAGTAAAGTTGGTAGCCCCAGGAGTTGCAACATTCTTGCTGCAATACTGTTGCTCATCACCATCCGTTGAGATGGGCGACTGCCTTATGCATGGTGCAAAATTTCGAATACAATGCTTCCATAACTATGTCAAGGGACAATACTTCATCTAGTATTGCCTTCTTCGTTCAGCTCGGGCGGATGTTGTAACCAACTCTCCTCCTTGCTTGGCCATCTGTAGTTCCTTAGCCATTTTCTCATTCTCAACTATCATAAAGTGAAAAATTGAGCTAGTGGTCTTGACATACACTCTAGTAGCATCGGCCAAGGATACTATATTTTTGCACACATTAGACACGATCACTCTTTCTTCAACTTGCACAGGAGACGTATGATCATCCGGAGTTGACACTATGCGAGACTGCACAACTCTATGTTGAGACTCTTCGAATGAGATGTTGTACATCTCTCCTTCTGGCTGATCTCCAAGGATCTCAGTGCCTCCTTGGTCGCTTGAGACTTTCTCATCTTCTGGATGTGGTGAAGTTTGTGGGTCGGCCTCTTGGTGTTGAAGCATGAGACCGATGTCTTTCTCTAACTCCTAATGCTCCATATTTGTAGCCAATTGTTCAAGTGCTTGCTCTATCTCATGAGCGAGGTCCTGCTCCTATGATGGTTCACTCTGTCTTCCTAATGCCAACTGTTCTGATGATTCCACTACCTGTACAAGCATTGTACCTATTTCTATTGCACTTCCCTCTCCTATTTACACAGCTCTTGTTCCTTCCAGAGTTTCTCCTTAAATTCATGAAACTCCTTCTCTATTTCCTCCATTCTTCTCTTCTCCCTCTACCTTTGCACGATTCACTTGTCTCATTGTTGCCTCTTTTCCTCTATAGCCATAGTTTCTTTCTCCACAAGTGGATCTACTTGGAACTTGCATCTTTTCTCTTCCTCCATACGATTGAAAATCTTCCTCTTTCCCTTGTCGCACACTCATAAGCTTACTTATGATGTTGTTGCTACATTTGGTGCTCTCCAGGATGCTGCTTCACGTTGCTTCGCTACCCATTCCACATCGAAGCCCACCTGTTCATTGGGTCTGGAGAAAATGTATCAATATCTCCATGGGTCCTCCACCCAATGAAATGCCCCGTGGATCCAGTTGAACTGTACTATCGCGCAATGATCTTTCACAAGACAATGTGGGTCATACGAATTGTAACTTCAGAGGTCGAATAGATACTTCTTCATCTATTCTCCTTTGACATCTTCTTTCTTGAAACTTTGAATATCGTATAATCCAATCCGCAATGGAAGAGCCAGCCAAGGTGCCTTCTTCTTCCAGTGCATCCTAGTTGTCAACCCTACCGAGATGTGATATGCTACTTCCTGCATGACGATTATGTCTAAGGAAAACTTCGGTAGAACATGTGGAGGCTTCTCCACACCGTACATCTGTATGAATGTGTCGGACGGTGAGGCATACTAATCAACAATGTCTATTAGTGCCTCCAATACTGCCTTCGACATGCAGGGTGGATCATGTTCGAATATCATCTTGTAAACCGAGTTGACAAAATGTTCAGACAGTCATGTGACAACTCCTATGAAGCTACATTCATACAACAACTTACAATAAGTGTTCACAACAGTATTTATCGATGTGCATGCCCACTTCAAGCCCGGGAACTCCTGTCGAGCACAAATTGCATCCAAGATGTAGGCGGACATGTAGATTTTTGTTTGCATACCTTCAAGTGACTGTAGGGCCCTTGCTACATGTTCCTTCAGTTGATGAGCCAACATGTCAGACCAGTTACATGGTTTTCCTTCTCTGGCTAGTTGGTGTCCAATGCGATCACCCAACTTTGTGGGAAGGTTTCAGTGATTTCTTGGCCATATAGTCCACATGAAAATATGACCAAGTATTGATACGCCTTCCATAGTATCTTCATGTTGTAGATATGGTTGGATATCATCATGAATCTAGCCAGCTCCTTTACCCATTTCTTCAAAATGTCTCTGGAGTTGGCATTGTTGCTAGGTAAGCTAAAGGGAGACTCCATGATGGTCACAGGCTCCAACATTTTATACCTCTCATCATAATCCTGTGCCCTGAAGGTTGTCATATTCGTCTCGTTGACACTGCTCAAATTCATCGTCTTGGGTTCAGTGTGCGAGAAGATCAAGTGTATCATGTCTGCGCATGGGAACGCGAGGTATCTACATGCAATCTGGTACAAGCTAGACTTGTGAATGTTCACGTACACTTTGCGGTCCTCGAGGTCTTCCCCAAAAGTTCCTGTGAATACATCATTGACCTCTTGGCATTTCAGTTTGATGTCCTTGTCCAAAAACAACTTACTATCTTCATAGATCAGAATACTTGAGGACACTCACTCAACTATTACTCGAGTTGTAATTTTGTCAATGTCCTTTTATCCTGCACTCTTGGAGGCCATTGATCCTATACTACTAAGATGTAGATGAATACCTGAAATATCTGGAGACAAAGCGACATGCATGGCAAGAAATCTATCAGCGAAAACCAAAGAAAACTTGAGGAATGACATAACACATACCTGGGGATTGATAGGGATGGATTGCATAATTTCTTCTGGGAAGCTACGAGACTAGTTGCCAAACTTGCATAAAGAGCAGTTTGGGTTGTCTGGAGAGGTTGACTGGCTACTGGATTTTCACAATGCGCAATCCAGGCTTACTGTTGACTACTGGAATTGTGCAATGCACAATTCCAGTTGGCAATGACTGTAGGCTCAAAGACTGCATTGCACAGTTTTCTAGGCCAATAGTCATTATCCCTCTGAAATGCACAAAGCAAGTTTGGAGGATTGTCACTACGTAGAAATGTGCATTCTTGGAGAGGAAGACAGAGCCTTCCTTCTCTGGATTGCGCATTGTTGTCTCGATGAGGCAGAGAATGGGCCTGTTAGAGTAGGTCTGTTCAGCCCTTCATCAGAGATCAAAACTCTTTCTTGCATTTCACTTTAGGTGTCCCATTCTACTCATTTACCTGCATTCCATTTAGGAGCATGCCATAACCTGACGAAAGGGCCTTATTTTTCATTCCCCTCATGTTTTGTACCTGTTGGCTTAGGTCTTTTCTTCAATGTTTATTAGAGTCCATCACAGTCAATGTGTCATCTTTTAATAAGCAAGAGTCGTGCTAATCATAGGTCTAGGGTTTCACAAATTGATTCGTCAACATGTCCATGATGTAAGCAGGCCAGAGGGAGGCCCCACACATGTTTTGCTTCGCATATTTCATTGTCACATTGATGGATTACGACTGTTCTTCAAAAATCTGTTTTGAAGAAAAGTCAACATTTTGTGTTTTTGTAATATTTTCAAATGTTCTTCAGCTATTGAATTCTTCAGGTGCAGCCCTGGTCTCCTTAGCCAAATTCCATGTCAGCTACTCCTGCAAAAAAAATTACCAAAAATTTCATCATTTTAGTCAAAAATTCAAAAAGGAAATGTGAAATACAGAGTTACATTAAACTGTGAAAAAGTGCCAAAATAAAACATTACAAAATGGGTTTTGGAGAACCAAAAATCAAAACCATGTCTCCATGTCTTTATAACAAGTTCTTCATAAGAATCAAGGTCATTCTGAATGTTAAGAGTGAAGAGGAAACATTTCAAAGTGATTAGGTGAGCCAACGCATGTTTTGAGTGAAATTGGTTGAAGTCGGGCAGACGCGGCGCATAGAGTAGAGGGTGCGGCACACCGGGACAGCGTGGTGCATTGGGCGAAAACCTCTAGTGTAAATTTGAACGGGCGCGGCGCATTGGGAGGGCACGGCCCAGTGGGCATGCAGCACGGCGCATACACCAAATTGCATGAATTTGCTTGAAATTGCATCAAATTGCCATATAAACACTTTGATTTTCCAGGTAGGGTCACCATCTCAGTGTTTCATCCTTTTTAATGCTAGTATGATGATGGTTTATGGCTGCTAAAAGTTGCAACAAAAACTCTCAAGCCCTACCTCTTAAAGTTATCAAGCCAATTGTTGTTAGGGTTTCAAAAATTGTTTGCCACCAAGTATATCCTTTTTCCATCATTTTCTTCTCCCCTTGACTCCATTTGTTCCCTAATCTCATTGTTCCCTATCCCCTCAAATTATTAAACCCCTATCCCCAATTCCCTTCTACCCATTGTCAAATGTAAAAACCCAAACCATACCTCATATAAATTTCCCAAACCCTCCTACATGTCCCTAAACATAATTTCTCCCCATAAGTCCCTCATCCCTTCATATTATCCCCCTTCCTAACACTCCCTTGTTACATTTTCCCTTGGTGGCAGATTCCAACATATCTTAATAGCAATCCAACACAGTTTTGTAACCAACAGTCATTTCTCCAAAGCAGTGTTCATAGCATCAATCATGTCATCTGATCATTCATCTGACTATGAGGTGGAAACCCAAAGTGACTCACCCACAGGAGAACATGCACCTCGGAGGCCTCATAAAAGTGGCAGACATGTGAGAGAAGAAATGACCACCCTCACAGAATTACAGGCCTGCCCTCTTGCCGTCTCTTGTTTTCAGTTTCAGTCATGCTATGAGTTTTGTGAAAAGGTTGGAAATGTTCAATTTCACCATGAGTTGGCTCGCTTATTCGTTCTACATTTGCATGGTTCTCAAGTTACTTTTGTCAGTGTTACTTTCACACTTACTCCGTACTATATCATTAGCTACCAGCATGCCTAATGTTGGAGAGCCATGGAACAAGAGACAAAAATTTGACCGACAGCATTATGAGCCATATATTAAACCTGGTATCTTGAGGCAACTTAAGAGGGTGTTTCCCTTCGGACATCTTAAAGATGAATATGCTCCATTAATGAAATTAATCATGAAGTATTTCAGTTGTGAAGGTCGCTTCTCCCGAGTATATGCTTATCACATCAAGTTGCTCATGCATTTCACTCGGGTAAGGATGATGAACATTCCTTTTTCATATGCCGGAAAATAGAGAGGATGACAACCCTTGTGCAGCACAAGACCCCTGAGCAGCAGTTCAACAACATTTTCCATTTTTCTCTCATCAAGATTTTGGTGGTTCATCAGCTTGGATTACAGGATATCACTTGGGATGGTTTTATCTCTCGTGACTTTTTTAGAGCTTCACGGAGACTTTCAGAAGTTGGGCATGAGATAGGTGGACCTTCTCATCAGTATGAGCACCACGAGACCATTAGTGTGCCCGTGTTCATCACATATCAAAGGGGCACTAAACATTTGTTTGCAGCAGCAAAGCGAGTGTTATCTCCACCCGGGGTGGAAGGGGCCTCACTTCTAACATCAGCACCACAGATATAGGATCGAGGCAAGAGGCCAATGCATGATGAGGGGCCTTCAGGTGAATGAGAGACCGAATTCATTCTCATTCATGATGATGATACAGATATGGGCCTGGAAAGTGCCAAACTTAGGGAGATCATTTGGGAACAGCAGACATATATCAGAGGCTTGTCTCTCAATTTGGAGAGGGCTAAGTGGATTATCAGATACTTGGAGCAGAGTAATAAAGAGCTCGAAGACCAATAGGAGATCATGGAGTTGAAAAACATCCGCGAGAATCACTGAGCTGCCCAATAGAGGAGGATTGAGCTCACTCCATTGGAGCAAGAGATTAATAATGACCGAGAGTCTTGGCTCGAGCGGATCAACATCCACCTGGAGAGACTACTGGAAAAGGCCGACAACGACAAATCATTATTGAGGCATATGGTTTTCCATTACAGGGCACGCAATATGAGTTCCAAGGCTCGGATAAGGAATTTGAAGGCAAGATTGAGGAAGGCAATAAAGAAGCAAAAGAAGCAAAAGGAGCATGATCGCCTTCAAATATTGGCCAAAGCCTCTTTAGCCCAACATGACACTTGATGAAGAAGCTCTAGCCTAAATTTCAAGAAATTTGGGGCATTTTTGGTATTTTGACAAATTTTGGCACTAAAAACATAGTTTTTCTCCCTGTGCGCCGCGCCACATGGCGCGCGCTTTTCCTTGGGAGCTCCAAATCACAAAAAGTTTACATTTCTAGATTTGGCATAAAAAAATCATGACTGTTGATGCATGGCCAAAAATTTTGGGCAATTTTTGAGTCTTCAAGAGCTCAAAAACACTCTAAAAATGACCTCACTGCCCCTATTTTGACACACAAGAAGCAGTCTTGGGAGATTGCAGTTTTGGAGGGGCAAATGGACACCAAATTGAACAATTCCACCTAGGTTGGAAAGTAGACAGGTAGGGTTTTCCAACAAGAACACTTGGGCTCAATTTGGATGCTAGGAAGTGCCTCACAATCATCTCCAAAGTGGCGCAACACACATAGATTTTGGCGCGGCGCACAGAGGATTTTTGCCCAATTTTTCACCTTCCAGCTCAGAAATTCGGCCAATTTGACTAGTTTTGATTCTTGATGTAATTTTTGATCTATCTTGATGTAATTGGATAAACATGATGTCATTTTGGCACTTATTTACTTGTTATAGATGATTCATTCACTAACAAGTGAAAATTTAATGAATGAATCCGTTTCCTAACATATAAAGGCAAGTTGTTTTGATTGCCTAGATTTCAGTGCTTGGTTTAGAATTTTTTGAAATAGCTCCAAGAATGATGAGCTCGACCCCTAGAGGCATGGGAATGGGTTGTTCTAGTCTATATAATGTAATCTTTCAGTCATTTTCAGGGTTGGACACTTGGGATTGCTTAGTGTCATGAGGAACGAGTTATATTTGCGGACAAATCTAACCTCCCTAGGAGTCTAAGACTCTCTAGTGACAAACAAACCAAACAAGAGCTATCCTTCTCTAGATACACATCATCCTATAAGAATTCAAATGTTTTCGATCTTACCTTAGGTCCAACGCTTGTTGTAGTAGTCCAGCCTTGCTGATTCAGATGAGCTCCTCCTTCATTTTCAGACCTGCATACACTAACAATGCAAACGATTACATGGCATCTGAATATTCATTATAAAACAAAGCATATCTATCATATTGACCAAGGAATACATGAAATAATTCATTAACAAATCATTGAGAAGAATGGACTTATTTGTATTAAATAACCAAAGGAACCATTACAACCTGAGCCTTGGTGTTGTGCAAGCTCCTCCCAGGGTCCAGCAAGAGATTTCCTCTACTTTGACAAGCTCACCCACTCCCACTATGGCAACAAGGAAGGATAGTAATCTCTCCTCACAAGTCAACAAATGGAAGTCCTAATTCCAGCAGCATTTACCCTTTAGAATGTTCAGCTTTCAACCCCCCTCTCCTTTGGCCCAATGCCTGTATTTATAGTATTCTAGAGGAGGTTATTCAGTTCCAACATCAATGGGATACTCCCTCTTTTGGATGGGGTAGCTCCTCTCTTGATGGGATAAGCTCCTCTATCATAGGGGTGCATTAACCATCTGGAGGCGCTCAATACACGTCAAGAACTCTTCTAGAAGGCTCTAGAAGTGACCACAAGTAACTTTTTAAAGATGAAACTCGCGTCTTTTGACCTTTACAGGGGTACGCACCCAACCTTTAGCTTACAGAGCGTACAAGTACGCAGGTATGCTGTATTTGGAGTGCGTACACGCAGGCAAGGTAGAGAGAACCTGCGTACCCAGAGATAAACATGTTTTCAAGTGACTTTCTCTCTCTTTGAAGTTTTGACATGAAGAGCAGAGGTATGGGGCTTGACAAAGAGGACAATGTGGCTGTTGATGGGGCCACATAACTGCAGATAGTCAAGGTGACAAAATTCAGTGTAACAGATTGCCCCCTAAAGTACGAAGCCTGTAATAGATAAGGGTGTTAAGTCATATAAGAAGGGTGAAGTGCTTTATCATTTCGAGGATCATCTTGTGGATAGCCCGGTTGGAACCTGCAATTTTCAACACAAAATACATGTAAAATATCATATCATACTGAGGTAGGCATTCCCATACTCAGATCAAAACTTTAACTATTGGACTAACTATTCTGGTACAAGAATAATTTCATAATACATCATAATCATAGACTCTCGTAGACACAGCATGGACGCAGCCATCTGTTTATGATTGGTCTACAACATAATGAATACAAAACTCCTCGCAGCCTGGATGGTGGAAACTAGATCCAGGGTCTTCATTTCTGTTCCCGAATTGGTACGTTTCTAGCCATGTGAATGAATGAGTCGATGTCGAACATGGTAGAAACCACTTGATTACCGGTCAATGATGTAAACCGTTAACAAGTGTGAGAGAAACCACCAGTAATGTCAATGGTTCTGTACCCAGCACAATCCATGAGATGTGAATGAATGAGTCGGTGTCGAACATTTCATGGAATCCTTCGATCTCAAGTCAATGATGAAAACTGACGTCGAAGGCGAGAAACCTGCCATTGATGCATGCAGACTCCAAGGTACTGACGATTCCTAAGTCAACTTTCTAGATAATGTGCTGATGTCGATAGAAAGCGACTCGTTGTAGGCAAGCCTGCAACGCGAAATCATAGTTCAAGTTGAAGAAATGTTGCTGTAAGGACTGACTCAATGATGATATGATGGATGATAGGTATTCTGCAGTTGAATGTTTTGTTTCAGATCTCTTGAACAGATAACGACACAACAGATGGTTTGGTGATAAATGACTCAAAGTCGACTCCCATAACCCGGCTAAAAATGTCAAGTGATTTTGGTCAACTGTGAGGTAAAGGATTTCCCAACCCAGGTGAATGAATAAGTGTCGTGTTCAAGAGTGGTAGTAAGGTTTTTCTTGAGACAAAAAGATATCAAATAGGCTCATTCTTCCCATTTTTCCCCCACCATTTCTGGCAAGTACCTCTTTATTTTTTACAAGCTTGAGGAGGATAACATATGCTTGTTTGTAAGCTCATCCTTCGGATGAGTCCAACTTAGTTTTTGATGCGAACCCTAAGAAGGAGTGGTCCGTTCCTGTTTGTAATAGAATAGGTCCTTTACTGTGAAATTTTTAACGAGTCCAGTATAGGAGAAACTCGGCATTTTTCATATTTAAAGAGTCTGAAAAACTTAGAAGACTCCAGATTTAACTTTTTCGTAAGTTGTGTCTCCTAAGCCCGAAAAAGTATAAAATAATACCTAGGAGAACCGCTTGATCTTGCGACCAAGGATATTTTCATAGTTAGTGTCTTTGACCTGAAAAGTAAAAAGCGATCAGGACACGTCGTTTTATTTCTAGTATCGAATTTGAAACGACAAAAATCCGGCAATCTTTTCTTGTTTTTTCGGTCAGAAAAGGGCTGTAAGAGGACCTTCTTTTAATTCCATTTTAACGAGTGTAAAAGAAACGCTCGGCAATTCTTTTCATTTTTTAGGAGTCAGAAAAGGGCTTTAAAACAGATGACTCTTTGATGTTTCACTTTTTCGTAAGTTTTAACGAGTCGAAAAATGATTAAAAATGTACTCTACGAGGATCATTTGAAAGACTTGACCTAAAACTACAAGACAATTATGCAAAAAACTGAAATAACTAACCTAAAAATAATCTCGGGATTTCATGAGTTTAATGAGTCTTGAAAATAACCGAAATTGACTCAAGATAGGTTTCATTTTTACAAAAGCTTGAAACAAAGAAAAACTATGATTCGAAGTAGTTTCATTTTTACACAAGCTTGAAACAGAGAGAAAACTGTGCTTGATGCCCCCTAAGCATGATTGCTAGAGCGCATGCCCCCAGCTTCATTTCATTCAACCAATTGGATGAAATCAACGTTGAGTTACAAGATCACACTTGAAAGACTTGACCTCAAACTATAAGAAAACTATGCAAAAGACTGAAATAACTAACCTAAAGATACAACTTAACATCTATGAGGTCTAGTCAAACTCTCGACTCAATTAGAGGAGGATTTGTTTCATTTTTTAATGAGCTTGACACAGGAAAAGAACTGTGCTCGGATTCGGTTTCATGTTTACGCAAGCTTGAAACGAAAAACTATGCTTGTTATAAGTTCGCATGCCCCTATCATAATGACGCAAATCAAGGTACATGCCCCCCAAGCTTCATGGCATTCAATGATGTGGATGGAATGAAGCTTTACTTTCAAGATCTTGGAAAGACTTGTGGGAGTTGTTTCATTTTTTAACGAGCTTGACACAAGATAAGGAACTATGCTCAGGACTACTCTCTACTATCTACCTAACAAAAATTTTACTCTAAAAACCTTGATTCATTTTTTAATGAGCTTGACACAAGATGAGGAACTTTCCTCATAACCCTATTTCATTTTTTAACGAGGTTGATACAGGAAAAAACTATCCTCGTGACCAATGATCATGGCTTCCAATTAGAAGAAAAACATGTCAATGGGCACACCTTGATCATGGCTTCCAAGAGGTCTTCATCAGAAGGAAGAATAGTTCTCTGGAAGGAACGCATGTCAAGGGACTCAAAAGGGATAAGAAAATCGTGTTCAAGTAATCCCATAGAGTTTTCCATGTCAATTACCGAATCTAAATCAAAGGAAGATGAGCAAACAGTGAGAGGCTCACTTACATCGGTAACTGAAAACATGGGATCAGTTGCCACATAATTAACCCGTGGCGGGGTAAATACCACTTTAGAATCAGGAACATTTAGGGTTGTCATATTATGTAGTTGAAACAAGACTAGGAAACGAAAGCTGGTCTATAGTCACAATATTTCCATTGTGAGGGAAAGACATCACGCGAAAGAGTGTCGATACGACAGCTTTCATTGCATAAACATAGTCTCGCCCAAGGAGTAAATTGAAATCCAAAGGACCTCGAACTACCATAAGATCAATACAGACAGTTTTACCTTCCAAGGTAATAGAAAACTTAGGAAGGATCCCTAAAGGTTCACTAATGGTTCTGTTAAAAGCTTTCAGATTCTGCGTAATAGGCACAAGCTGAGGGGAACCCCAAGCTTTCCAAGCAGTTAAGGATAAAATACTAAGAGAAGCACCTTCATCTACCTGTGTGCGATGCATGTCGCTACCACCAGCCTTGACAATGATTTGGAAAGGGATGGCGGAAGGAAGACGAGGTTCTGTCAGTCTGTTCCAATCAAAGGAAAAGACCTCAGTACTTGGAGGGGGTTCTGCAGAAATAGGTGAAATGCCCCCTGGCATAGAGGAATCTGATGTAACAAAAATAACCTAAGCGGTATGAAGTTCACTCTCTAAAGGGAAAGTGGGATCGATTGAATGTGAAATTGAATCGACCACTTGATCAACTAATGGATCATCAACCTGAGTGTCATGAGTTTCACTCTTCAATGGAAACGTGGGATCGACCGTACTTGAAATTAGATCAATCACTTCGTCAGTTGACGGTAGGTTGGGTAAAAGTTTACAGTAACCAGTTGGAAATTCCTGCTGTGGAACAGTAAGGTTTTCCAACAATTTTGAGGCTTCATCCATGTGAGGGAAAATGTGAGTTTGATGACTCCCATTGCATAACTTACAAGGAAACCTAACTTTACCCTTTTTCCCAGGAACCTGACTATCACTGGTTGATAGATCAATGGAAAGTTGATGAGATCTTTCTGACCATACTTCCAAGACTTTTGGAATACCAGGACAATTGACAAGGAAGTGGTCACCCTTACAAAGCCTGCAAGGGTATTTGGGTTTACGATGCATGTTGGAGTTTTCCTCAACACAACTAACACTTACAGCCATGGGTGGTTGGTTAACTTCGTCCTTATTTTGCTTCTTCTTCTTCTTTTTCTTCTTCCCTTTCTTCTTATTCTTAGCCTCCTGGTTACTAGCATAAAGGCTTTTACCAAGCGAAGAGGAAGAAATGGAGGAAGAAAAATTAGGCGAAGAAGGTAAAGGGTTAACAGAAGGTTGGTAATGTTGAGATGGTGAACTCTGTTGAGGTGAAGCATTTGGTTGAG
>APFE031142290.1:20768-35984 GCA_000404065.3 Pinus taeda | reverse complement strand
ATATCATATATGTGCTACAAAATTTGTCATCACCACCTGGCATGTCTTGAAATAAAGGTAGAATACTCAAGCTAAAGGCTGCTAAGTTTTGCATTTTGAATTCTGCACTTTATTGGAAAGATCCTGGTGGCATTCTATTGAATTGTTTGGTGGAAGAAGAAGCACAGCAAGTCATGGAGGATTTCCATAAAGGAGATTGTGGTGGTCACCTTTTTTGGAAAACAACAGCAAACAAAATTCTCCGTGCATGATACTATTGGTCGACGTTGTTTGTTGATGTATACAAGATTGTCAAGAGCTGTCATAAATGCCAGATTTTTGAAGGTAAGTGAAAATTACAGCCTTTGCCGCTTAAGCCTATTGAGGTGAGTTCCCCTTTTCAGCAGTGGGGGTTGGATTTCATTGGGGAAATTCATCCTGCTTCTTCAGGTCAACATAGGTGGATCGTCATAGCAACAGATTATTTCACGAAATGGATCGAAGAAATTCCCATTAGACAAGCTACGGATGTGGTAATAATTTATCTCCTTAAGAATAATATTTTTTCTTGTTTTGGTTGCCTGAATAAATTGATCACTGACAACGCAACGACTTTCAAATCTAAGAGGATGATTGAGTTTTGTAATAAGTACAAAATCATTTTGGTTCAATCAACTGCCTACCATCCGCAAGGCAATGGATTGGTGGAGTCTTCTAACAAATCCTTAGTCAACATCATTAAGAAGCTGCTGAAAATCAGCAAGAAGAGTTGGCATACTAAATTGGTTAATGCACTATGGGCCGATCGAGTCAGTCAGAAGAAGTCCATTGGTATGTCTCCCTTTGAGCTGGTTTATGGGGTTGATACCGTGTTTCCTACTTCTCTCGCAGCTCCAGTAGTAAAACTCCTTCAAGAGGCTGGTAGTGAAGATGATCCCATGCAAAGAAGACTAAATCAAATGATCCACTTGCAGCAGATGAGAGAAGAAGTTTGTCAAAACATGTTTAAGTTGCAGGAGAGAATTAAGAAGATGTATGATAGAAAAGTGAAGAGGGACAAATTTCAGTTGGATGACGTGGTGCTGAAGTGGGATGCAAGGAATGAGGAAAAGGGCAAGCACGGTAAGTTTGAAAATCTCTAGAAAGGTCCCTTTATGATTGTTGCATATCGTGGTCAGAATGCCTTTCCTTTGAAGGAGATGAACGAAGAAGAATGTCCTGGAGGGCCGGTCAATGGTCGGCTACTCAAGCGGTACCAGTTTTGATAAGTTTTCTGCTGCTCATGTATCACTATATATACCATTTTATTCTCAATTTCATTGCAAGTGAGTGCTCTGATCTTTTCTTCAATCTAGGGCCCGAAGTGAAGGCTATAATTCTGAAGAAAGGTTTCAGTTTGAATTTCAGTTTGTTGAGTCAAGTGTTGGTCATTTTGGTTGCATCAATTGAGTCGATTTGAGTCAAGTTTTCAGTAAATAAATAAGTCATGAGTCTTGTGTTAATTTTTCAAAAATAATGGAATCCATAGCCCAATGGATGAAGGCACTATCTAGCTCTTCTAGAGATCTATCGTTCTTGGCACCTCCTAAGAGCTACCATCCCCATTGGAGCCAATGTTAGAGTCGGTTTTTTCAGCCCTTCGTCAGAGATCAAAACTCTTTCTTGCTTTTCATTTTAGGTGTCCCATTCTGCTCATTCACCTGCATTCCATTTAGGAGCATGCCATAACCTGACAAAAGGGCCTTATTTTTCATTCCCCTCATGTTTTGTACTTGCTGGCTTAGGTCTTTTCTTCAATTTTTATTAGAGTCCATGACAGTCAATCTGTCATTCTTTAATAAGCAAGAGTCGTGTTAATCATAGGTCTAGGGTTTCACAAAGAGTCGTCAACATGTCCATGATGTCAGCGGGCCAGAGGAAGGCCCCACACATGTTTTTCTTCGCATATTTCATTGTCACATTGATGGATTACGACTGTTCTTCAAAACTCTGTTTTGAAGAAAAGTCAACATTTTGTGTTTTTGTAATATTTTCAAATGTTCTTCAGCTATTGAATTCTTCAGGCGTAGCCCTGGTCTCCTTAGCCAAATTCCATGTCAGCTACCCCTGCAAAATAAATTACCAAAAATTTCATCATTTTAGTCAAAATTTCAAAAAGGAAATGTGAAATACAGAGTTACATTAAACTGTGAAAAAGTGCCAAAATAAAACATTACAAAATGGGTTTTGGAGAACCAAAAATCAAAACCATGTCTCCATGTCTTTATAACAATTTCTTCATAAGAATCAAGGTCATTCTGAATGCCAAGAGAGAAGAGGAAACATTTCAAAGTGATTGGGTGAGCCAGCGCACGTTTTGAGTGAAATTGGTTGAAGTCAGGCAGGTGTGGCGCATAGAGTAGAGGGTGCAGTGCACCAGGCTAGCGCAATGCATTGGGCACAAACCTCCAGTGTAAATTTGAATGGGCGTGGCGCACTGGGCATGCAACGCGAAAAATACACCAAATTGCCTGAATTTGCTTGAAATTACATCAAATTGCCATCTAAACACTTGGATTTTCCAGGTAGGGTCACCATCTCAGTGTTTCGGCCTTTTTTATGCTACTATGATGATGGTTTATGGCTGCTAAAAGTTGCAACAAAAACTCTCAAACCCTACCTCTTAAAGTCATCAAGCCAATTGCTGTTAGGGTTTCAAAAATTGTTTGCCACCAAGTATATCCTTTTTCCATCATTTTCTTCTCCCCTTGACTCCATTTGTTCCCTAATCTCCTTGTTCCCTATCCCCTCAAATTATTAAACCCCTATCCCCAATTCCCTTCTACCCATTGTCAAATGTAAAAACCCAAACCCTCCTACATGTCCCTAAACATAATTTCTCCCCATAAGTCCCTCATCCCTTCATATTATCCCCCTTCCTAACACTCCCTTGTTACATTTTCCCTTGGTGGCAGATTTCAACATATCTTAACAGTAATCCAACATAGTTTTGTAACCAGCAGTCATTTCTCCAAAGCAGTGTTCATAGCATCAATCATGTCATCTGATCATTCATCTGACTATGAGGTGGAAACTCAAAGTGACTCACCCACAGGGGAACATGCACCCCGGAGGCCTCATAAAAGTGGTAGACATGTTAGAGAAGAACCGACCACCCTCACAGAATTGCAGGCCTGCCCTCTTGCCATCTCTTGTTTTCAGTTTCAGTCATGCAATGAGTTTTGCGAAAAGATTGCAAATGTTCAATTTCACCATGAGTTGGCTCACTTATTCGTTCTACATTTGCATGGTGCTCAAGTTACTTTGGTCGGAGTTACTTTCACACTTACACCGGACTCTATCTCATTGGCTACCAGCATGCCTAATGTTGGAGAGCCATAGAACAAGAGACAAAAAGTTGACCGACAGTATTATGAGCCATATATTAAACCTGGTTTCTTGAGGCAACTTAAGAGGGTGTTTCCCTTGCGATATCTTAAAGATGAATATGCTCCATTAATGAAATTAATCATGAAGTATTTCAGTTGTGAAGGTCGCTTCTCCTGAGTATATGCTTATCACATCAGGTTGCTCATGCATTTCACTCGGGTAAGGATGATGAACATTCCTTTTTCATATGCCGGAACATAGAGAGGATGACAACCCTTGTGCAGCATAAGACCCCTAAGCAGCAGTCCAACAGCATTTGCCATTTTTCTTTCATCAAGATTTTGGTGGTTCATCAGCTTGCATTACAGGATATCACTTGGGATGATTTCATCTCTCATGACTTTTTTAGAGCTTCACGGAGACTTTTAGAAGTTGGGCATGAGACAAGTGGACCTTCTCATCAGTATGAGCAGCACGAGACCATTAGTGTGCCCATATTCATCACATATCAGAGGGGCACTAGACATTTGTTTGCAACAGCAAAGTGAGTGTTATCTCCACCCGGGGTGGAAGGGGCCTCACTTTCGACATCAGCACCATAGATATAGGATCGAGGCAAGAGGCCAATGCATGATGAGGGGCCTTCACGTGAACGAGAGACCGAATTAATTCTCATTCATGATGATGATACAAATATGGGCCCGGAAAGTGTCAAACTTAGAGAGATCATTTGGGAACAGCAGACAGATATCAAAGCCTTGTCTCTCAATTTGGAGAGGGCTAAGTGGATTATCAGATACTTGGAGCAGAGGAAAAAATAGCTCGAAGACCAGCAGGAGATCATGGAGTTGAAAAACATCCGTGAGAATCACCGAGCTGCCCAACAGAGGAGGATTGAGCTCACTCCATTGGAGCAAGAGATTAATGATGACCGAGAGTCTTGGCTCGAGCGGATCAACATCCACCTGGAGAGACTACTGGAAAATGTCGACAAGGACAAAGTATTATTGAGGCATATGGTTTTCCATTACAGGGCACGCAATATGAGTTCCAAGGCTCGGATAAGGAATTTGAAGGCAAGATTGAGGAAGGAAATAAAGAAGCAAAAGAGGCAAAAGGAGCATGATCGCCTTCAGATATTGGTCAAAGCCTCTTTAGCCCATCATGACACTTGATTAAGAAGATCCAGCGCAAATTTCATGAAATTTGGGGCATTTTTGGTATTTTGACAAATTTTGGCACTAAAAACAGAGTTTTTCTCCCTGTGCGTCGCGCCATGTGGCGCGCGCTTTTCCTAGGGAGCTCTAAATCACAAAGAGTTTACGTTTCTAGATTTGGCATGAAAAATCATGATTGCTGGTGCATGGCCAAGAAGTTTGGGCAAGTTTTGAGTCTTCAGGAGGTCAAAAACACTCTAAAAATGACCTCACTGCCCCTATTTTGACACACAAGAAGCAATCTTGGGAGATTGCAGTTTTGGAGCGGCAAATGGACACCAAATTGAAAAATTCCACTTGGGTTGGAAAGTAGACAAGTAGGGATTTCTAGCAAGAAAACTTGGGCTTAATTTGGACTGCAGGAAGTGCCTCAAAGTCAGCTTCAAAGTGGCATGATGCACATAGATTTTGGCGCAGTGCACAGAGGATTTTTGCCCAATTTTTCACCTTCCAGCTCTATAATTCGGCCAGTTTGACTAGTTTTTCTTCTTGATGTAATTTTTTATACATCTTGATGTAATTGGATAAACATGATGTAATTTTGGCACTTATTTACTTGTTCTAGATGATTCATTCACTAACAAGTGAAAAATTAATGAATGAATCAGTTTCCTAACATATAGAGGCAAGTTGTTTTGATTGCCTAGATTTTAGTGCTTGGTTTAGAATTTGTTGAAACAGCTCCAGGAATGATGAGCTTGACCCCTAGAGGCATGGGAATGGGTTATGCTAGTCTATATCATGTAATCTTTCATTCAGTTTCAGGGTTGGACACTTGGGATTGCTTAGCACTCTATTGTACATTCTATCTCTACATTTTTGGCAAATGAAAGACCAGGGTTTTGCAACACTTGTTGGGATCCATGTGGCTTTATGTTTTGATGGTGCGTTTCTCTATGTACTTGTAAGTTCATTGATGTTTATGTGTATCATTTTCCCTTCTCTATGCTTCTGAAATTAAACAAATGAGTGAAGTAGAATTCACCAGATTGTTGTGCTCTGCTTTGAAATTTGTTTAATTTTCAATGTTTTCATCTGTTTGAGGAGGACTCTTGAGACCCTCTTGCCCTCCTTGGCTCCTCACAAGTCTGGTCCATCCATTTATTCACTCTAAAAGCATCAAAATGATTGCCTTCCTTGCCCCAATCAAAACTCTGTGAAAACTTTGCCTCATCCCCAAGCCCAGATTTGCCTTTCCCTATTCCAACACAAAAACTCCTAAAAACTCAAATCAAACCCTTGTACTTCATATCTAGCCTAACATTAGCTTTTTATTTCAGCCATCTTGAGCCCCATTGATTATCTTTTTCGAGTTAGACCCGGAGAGAGCCCTCTCCTGTCCTCATAGGGTTAGCTACGAGGCTGAGCGTGGTATCATGTTGTCTTGAATCCCGCCTTCCTTCAGCCTAAGGCAGATTTGAGCACTAACAGGGCCAAGGCTGGCTAGACTCACCGACAGGCAACTAAAATCAAATGTGAAAGTGAATGCATGGTGATACTAAGTGTAAGCAGAAGTGATGGATCGTGCATGCAAGTATTGAATGAAAGATTTATAAAATAGATCATCATGCATGTGGGTGAAGCAAGTCGTCGAATTAGCAACCTTTCATGCAAAATAGTTTCATGCATGTGACAGCAGTGAGATGGTAACAAAAATTGAAAAGGTCCTAGTACAAGCTAGTATGCATCTAAACGACAACAAGCATTCAAATAAATCAAGCAAACAACACTCACACAAGCGAAGACACAAACAGTGACAGAAATGTTGGAAAAGACAAGTTGAGACCACTTACCCATGAATAGCTGAGCCAAATGGGTCAAAGAGTCCTAGATTTGTTGTGGGATGTCAGAGCTCTAATATCGATGTGAAAGAATGAGCTTTGATGCATCGAATAAATAAGTTTGGGCTCATGACACGCATGCTACAAACCTAGGGAAAAGCGACACTTGGAGGAAAGATTCTAAAACGATCTTTGCATGTAACCTCCAGCTACTAAAAATAGCTCCCTAAATCAAGGGATTCCTTTTCCATGTTACCTTTTTCTATTCTGGGAAAAAGAAAGCCATGCATGCAAGTCAAGTTTCCTTATTCCTAGATGGAACTGGTCAACCCAACTTCACATTAAAGAGGCTTCTCAACTGTTGGGAGAAAATGTGCATTTTTGGAAGGGAGTTGAGCTGGTTGCCCAAGATATTTCTGAAATTTCTTGGTAGAGCAGTTGATTTCTACCCATGATTGCACAATTCCTGGGCTGAGCAGCCTCGCTCGGAAGAATTGCACAATTTTCTGGATGAAGCCTGACATACATGTTTGCGTAATTCTGGAGCCTGACAGGCTGCTAGTCAGAATTGTGTAATTTCTAGAGGGAAGGATGGTTTCCCTCTAGAATCGAGCAATTTCTTAAGGGATTTTCTCCACCTACAGTTGGACCAAGTCTAGGGAACAACTTGTGAGGGGAATGCATCAAGCTTTGATAGACAGGTTGTATTTCTACAAGAAAATCATTGAAGCTTGTGTACTTAACGAAGCAAGACATGCTGCTATGAAAGGTTGGTAGGGAGGCTCCAAAACGAAGCTAAGGTAAAATTTTGGAGGGTGGTTGTATCCGTTACAACAACTTTCTAGACTAGTTATTAATGTAGCCATTCTACTCAATAACCATTATGTTATGCTTGAAAGTTATGTTGAACAATATGCACGGGATGCTGACTTTCAAGAGGTGTATTTAAACTTGAGTCAAGGCCACCAAGTTGAGGAATTAGACTACCATGTACATGATAATTTGTTGTATCATTTAGGAAAACTTTGTGTTTTCCAAGGAGAGAGTGTAAATGTCACAAGGGAAGCGCACACTTCTTTTATTGCTGGACATTTCAGTGTAAGTAAAACAGTGGCAAATCTTCAGAGGTATTTTTATTGGCCTCATATGCTTGAAAGTGTGTCTCATTTTATCAGAGGTTGTTCATTGTGTGTAGTCAGTAAGCCTGGAAATAGGAAACTAGGATTGTACACACCACTTCTTGTGCCTTCACGACCATGGGAAAGTGTTTCTATGGATTTTGTAGGAGGTCTTCCTTTATCAAGGAAAATTTGTGATTATTTGTATGTAGTTGTGGATAGGATTAGCAAGAAGTGCATATTAATGCCTTGTAAAAAAAAAATTATAGCTGAACAAACAGCTCAACTTTTCTTTCAAAATGTTTGGGTTCATTTTGCATTGCCTACTTCTATTGTAAGTGATCGTGATTCTCAATTTGTTGGGAATTTTTGGTCAATTTTATGGAACTTGATGGACACCAAGTTGAAGAAAAGTACAACCTTTCATCTGCAAACAGATGATCAAACTGAAGTGGTTAACATGACAGATATTCATTTGCTAAGAGGATATTGCAGCAAACATCCTAAGTTGTGGGATGAATAGTTGCATTATATTCATCATGCTTACAACCGAGAAAAACACTCTTCTACTCTAACTTCGCCTTTTGAGGCATGTCTTGGTTATTTTCCTAAATCTCCTTTGAATTTCATCTTTGAGAAAGATGTAGTTGTAGATGGACATAGTGACATAGACAAAGCAAAGAAATTCATTGAGAAAATTTAGTTGATTCACCAAACAGTTCAAGAACAACTAGAAAAGATTCAAGGCACGTATAAGGCAAGGCATGATAAGAATCACATGAATCGTTAGTTTTAAGTAGGTGATGAAGTTTGGCTATACATTTGAAAGGAAAGGCATCAAGGTGAAGGTAAAAAGCTAAATCTAATTCATTATGGTCGATTTAAAATTCTGGAAAAGATTGGTAATAATACTTTCAAGCTTGATTTGCCTTCATATCTGAAAATCTATTCCATTGTTAATGTTGAAATTTTGAGATTATATGAACCTCCTCTGAATGAAGATCAAGGAGAGAATGTTCAAATTCCATCTATTGAAGACTTTTCTCCATAATTCCTTGATGTGCTTCAGCAAGACACTATACTTGATAGAAGGACAAGGACAACTAAAAGGGGAAATATTGATTATCTTCGGGTGGGTCTCAAAGGTATACATCCATCAAATTCCAAATGGATTGAAGTGGGGAAGGTGAGGGAACAATACCCTCATCTGTTCAATGACTGAATATAAATCTTTTGGGGTCCAAAAGGCTTCAAGTGGGGAGGAGTGATCAGGTGCTCAGAATTATGCTCAAAAACAAATTTGTTAGAATCTTGTCAATCTTGGCTTCATATTGAATAGTTCATCATTCTAAATCCAATGGTGTGAACAACACTCAAATCTGAGATTGTATGTAGAAGATAGAGCAAGTCAAAGTTCAAGTTTGACTTGTCTATGTGGTAGGATTGGATGACATGGAAAAGGTTCCAATGAATGGGGAAGCGCCAAGTGGCAAGTTTCCACTGGGTCCCACATATCACATATCAGGGAAAAATAAAGGATGCACAACAAGAATCAACCCCCATCAAGTTGGGTTACAATTTGCGGTAATCATAATCACATATCGCACCAAACAACCCCACCACTGATAAAGTTTTAATTGCGATGACTGCTTGGACACAATACTTTATATGTTACAGTTTAGTGTCCTGGCGGGTCCGTCATATCACACTAATTATGCTTCTATAGCTAATTTCTAATTGCGATGAGCACCCCAGATGCGGGATGTTATATATTCCAGTTTAATGTCACATCGGGTCTGCAATATCACAACCGCAACATTTTGTTGTGTTAAGAGCCTGTAGAACTTGCTAATTGAAATTTGCGATATGACTGACATGACATATCCCGCCAAAACGTGAATTTCTCACTCCATTAGTGAATTTTGGAGCAGAAATGGGGTTTTTAGTTGGTTTTAGAGCATTGTGTGGAAAAAATAGTGGAATAACTAGGAGAAGTCATAACTTCTTCAATTCTTATCCAAATTGGATGCAAAAAGAGGCTCGATAGCCATTTTTTAGTATTCTGAACTCATTGAGACAGGTTTTTAGAGGCATTTGATCATTTTAAACACACTTTTGTTGTAATTTGAACATAATAGAGAGGCCCAAGCCATTGGAAGTTGGACCAAGGAGACGTAGCCTATGAGGGTTGAACTCCTTTATCATGTGCTTGTTGTATGTTGTATTTTGATGTTATTTGCTATTATTTTACTATTTTTCAACATATATTTTTATGTTAAATTGTTTATAACATTTATATAAGAAACTCTCATGGGAATTAGTTAATTAAGAAAAAGTATTGAATCCTTAAGCACTTGATAAGCAAATGATAAGAATCTTGGGTTTTATTCTGAATGGGGAATTAGCACAAAATTACTAATCCACTCCATTTCAAATCAAGAAGGAAGATTCTGTCATTGGGAGAGTATTCTACTTCTTTGAGAGAGAGGAGAACCTTGCAAAGAGATTGAGGAAATGAACCTCTTTACTAAGATTTTTTTAGCACCATAGCTCAAATAATTCTCTTCAAGTGTTTAAGTATTCATCTATTATATTCTTCTACCACCAAAAATCAATAAAGGGAGCCTTTTTCCATCATCTTTATGGCTTTCTCACTTCATTAAGCATTATTTGTGTCTTTATCTATGTTTTTTAGTTTATGTTTGTATATGCAATGTTTTCACCATTTGTAATGCTTTGTTTATCTTTTTGTGTTCACTAACAATGACCACTCTATATGTATTCCTTTGCAGGGAACAACCAACTACTAAGGAGGTGTCTTTTGGTACACCATTGCTACAAAAACACTACTACAACTCTCCAAGAAGAAGGGGCTCTACTCCAAAGAGGATAGCTCGACACCCAATTAAAATAGCAAAAATTCCTGAGAGTATGAGTCAAATGAGTGGTTACTCATAGCGTTTGGAGCTGACTCCAAGAAAAAAATATTACTGACTTTGGAGAAAAAGGAGGAGTGGTGGACCTTGAAGGGGAACTCATCAGTGCTCTTGATGACTTAAAGAAGGCCAGAAGAAAGAACAAGAAGCTAAAAGAACATTTGCAACACACAGAAGAAGGTATGTATAATTCAGATGGTGAGGAATTTGTTTATAAAAAATAAAAACTTAAAGAAGCCATTAGAAGTAAAGACAACTTAGATCTTTTATTTGAAGAAAAACAAAAATCATGTGAAAATATAGAAGAAGCAAAACGAAATGAAGAAGTTCTTAATGATATAATTCATGAAAGGGAAGAAATTTTTCAGAGTATTGACATAGAAATAATATCTCTGAGAATGGATCTTGAGAGACTAGAGACTAATAAGGGTTTAAATGAAAATTTTATAAAAGGGAAAAGAAAGATAGATCATATTCTAAATAGTCAAAGGTCTCTAGAAAACAAGATGATGTTGGGACATTCTAGATCATAGGAATCTCCCATGAGAAAGATGAACTTCAAGTCCATAGGATTTGACGAACCTCAAAACTATGCAAAGGTGCTTCAAGGAAGAATATCTGAAGATAAAATGGTAGCAAGCAAGAGAGGAACCCATCTCTGGAACAAGAATTTCAATTTCTCAAAGGACTCGTATCAAAGGAGATTGAATCAATCAGCAAGACAAGAGAGGTACCTTCATGCACAAACTCGAGAATATTCCAACTTCAGGTGCTCTAATTTATTTTATGGTTACTGTTATAAATGTCATATCTTTGGACATAAAGTCATTGATTGTAGAAGAGTTAAAGTTGAAAGAGATGAAAATTTCATATATAATAAGAATCAAAATTTTAGATCTCAAAAATGTTTGATATATGATCCAAAGTACACAGATTAATATTTAATTATTTATAGTTTTGTTATAATATTCAATTAATTATCTATAGTCTTATATCCTTATTGGAATATATATTTTTTATAAGAGATATGACATCTAGAAAGGTGCCATTTCTTCGGAAATAATTTAGGAAAATAGTTAGGAATGTTTTTATAAGTGCATTAAATGTAAATGGATACTTGTAAATGAAATAATGTTAGGTCCCTATAATACTAGTGTATTCCCCCATTATTATTGTCATTGTAATCCTTATTGTTATTGTTGTGCCCATGTTGCCCCCATATTGTTATTATTTTCCCCCAAAGAAGCCCACTATTGTTATTGTTGTGCCCTTCCATTATTATTGTTATGTCAGCTTTGATTATGTTGTGACCCCTTAGACTCCTATATATAGAAAGGAGATTTTTTCATTTGAATCATCGAAGAATTGTTCATTTGTGTTATGTAAAGGAGGTTTCCCCCACGAAGAGGCTGATTTTGAAGTCGTTTATCTATATTTTCTATCTTTTTGTGAGCAAGTTGCATAACATTTGGTATTAGAGCTTTGGATTCTAGGGTTTCGCTACTTCAAACAAGTCCTTGTGTAATTTTGACTATAACTTTTTTCTACGAAGCTTCCAAATCTAAAAAAAAAACAACCCAATTGAGAAGAAATCATGAGGACCATTGTGCCTGAATTTTAGATCTTGTCACACTATATTTTCAGAGATATGATCCAAGGAATTTAGGGTTTTTGCAGATTCCCAAATTCCATCTCAAACATATGACATTGGGAAAATTGTCATAACTTTCTCTCTGAGAATCGAATTAAAATATCATAAAAAGTAACACAAAGAATACATAATGTAGTTCGTTGGGTATCATTTTCAGATCTGAAGGTCGAAACAGTGACACGTGGAACTTCATACAAGTTCACTCTACTGAACTAGTCTATAATCAGGTCATTGTGGGAGATTGAGCATAACGCTTTCTTGGAGAATCCAATCTCAATCATAATTGTGGGGTTGGAAATACATCTCAGAGGGATAAAATAGGATCAAATTGCATACCTTGGAGATCTACCATTGCAAAGCTACAATAGATTCAATATTGAGCTCCTACAAAGAAAAAATGAAAGTGTGTATTTGTTTAAAATTTGCATAAGCTTTGTTTGTAAAAATAATTTGAAGTGATTCAAAGGGCATAGTGAAGAATAATACTCATTAATTGATTCCCCAAAGAAATAAAATGGAAACACCTAGTAAGAAAGCCTAAATTTCGACTATGACGCATGAAGAAGAAGAAGAAATGGAACATGATATATCAAAATTACGAGACCAAGAGCAAAAAATTTCACGGTCACAAAGAGTAACCAAAAATGAAATGGAATCTAAGATGGATGGTTTGAAGCATAGATTAAAATCAAACATGGAAGGATTGAAGAATGGCATGAAATCAATATGGATGACATGAAATCTAATATGGTTGACATGAAAGATAATATGCAAGATTTTAAGAATGGTTTAAAATCGGACATCCAAGGTTTCAAGGAAGGTTTGAAACGGTTGCTACAACAAATGCTTCCTAATGGAAACAAGATATTAGATGAAACTCATGATGAGAACAAAAGAAATGTTAACCATGATTTCATAGACTTTAACATTAGATCAAAGACCTAGCATGTTCCAAAGATTGATATGAGGAAGTTTGATGGCAAGGATCTCGTAACATGGATATTACATATGGAGCAATATTTCGATCTCCATAATGTGAAAAAAGCACAAAAGGTATGCATTACAACTTTATATTTGGAACCTAATCAGTTTGTATGGTATTGATGGCTTTACTCTCATAAAAAAATTGTCACTTGGTCAATTTTTATGGAGGAAATGATGGAAAATTATGAGGATACAAAGAGCAACACCTTCTTTAGTCAATTGATAAATCTCAAACAAAAGGGTTCAATGGTGGAGCACATTGTGGACTTCCAAAAATTGAATATAAGGGTAAATGATATTCAAAAGAGAATATGATTGATGTGTTCATAGGGACCTTAAAGGATAACATCCAACATTAGGTTCACCTTTGGGAACCTGATTCATTGGAAAAGGAATTCAGGTTGGCAAGAAAAATTGAAAGAAAAATTATGGCAACAAAGAAGCCTACCACTCACAACTATAAAGATGGAAGTGTTGTTGCCCCTAGCCTTCCATAACCTACAATGTTGACACCACAACAATTGGAAGAAAAAATAGCAAAAGGGCTTTGTTATAATTGTGATATCAAATACACTAAAGGTCATAAGTGTGCTGAGAAGAAATTATTTGACATAAATTGTGAAGAGGAGGAAGAAAAGGAACAAGAAACATCAAAAGAAGAGGATATACACTAGGAACCAACCCTAGAGAAAGAAGAAATGAATCTGACCATATATTGTAATGCATTGGCATGAATTACCACTCCTCAAACTCAATATAGAAACATATCAAGAATAAAAAATTAATAGTGTGATTGATTCGGATAGTACCCATAATTTTATTCATTGTAAGATAGACAAGGAATTGAATTGCTTCCTGTATCCAACACCAGAGTGTCAAGTGATGGTTGCAAATGGAGGAACCATAAATTTCTCTGGAAAGTGCCATAATATCAAGTTATCCATGGGATAATATGTATCGAATACTCAAATTCTTTCCATTCCAAAGGGTGGTGTTGATGTTATACTACGAGTCCAATGGCTACAATATTTGGGTACAATAACTTTTATTTTTCAAGAACTTTTCTTGAAATTTTTTTGGGAAGGAAAGGAAGTTGAATTAAGGGGTCTCACAGGGAAACCGGGAAAGGTAATCAGCTCTAATGGCATGACAAATCTTCTAAATAAAGAGAAACAGGGGATAATTGCACAATTATGTTCACTAGAGGTTCTTGTTATCAGGAAATCTAGTGTCCATGTAGAGCTGCTAGTCCCACTAAGATGGGTAGCTATCTTAGAAACAAACAAACTAAATTTACTTTCATTTTCCTTTATGAGAAGTAGATAGGAGAGGGGAAAAGAATACCAACCTCGATCTTTCGCTTGGTTCCTTGCTTGTTCCTTCTCCCCATTGACGGATCTTTGATGCTCCTTCCTTGATTACCTCGCTTCAAAGAGTACCTGTAAAGTCAAAGCAGCATAGTACCTTCAAAGTACAGAGATCTACAATCATAAACAATATAGGACCATATATATATTGACCACACGAATGCATATAACATCAAACATACAAGAATGTGGAGGAAAAATTGAATAGCTTTATTGATATAAATATTAGAAGAGAGGATTACAACCCATTGATCTAACCCAGCGTCATCCTCCCAGCATGAAATCCCTTCTTCACCTCATGAAAAGCTTAGATCACCCAACACTATGATGTTCCACCAAGAAACCAACAACACTTCCTTACAAGATACAAAATTCCAGCCTCTGGATCTCTGGGATGAGGGATCCATATATAGATGTTTACAAGGGGGTGAGTCAGCTTCTGGGATTTTGATTAGTGTCCTCTCTCTGATATTTCTTGGTTCCACTTGGAGATTCATGACCTATTACTCATCCCTGGGCAAATTCAGAGAGGTAAGTGTCACAAGAGAAGTTTATGGAAGATTCCATGATCATCCACCTTGCAAACTATCTCTGCCATTTGTCTACTCTCACCCATTGCACCCTACAGAAGGGGTTTTCAGTATGCATCGCACTTTTTGCATGTGGAAAGTGAGATGCATCACACCCCTAGCACTGAGCAGTCTGTATGGTCCAGTTTTAACCAGTTCTGAGCAATTTTCCATGGAGAACTTTTGGGAGATGATGTAATCAGCTGACCTTGTTCCTTTAGGGTGTGAAACAACACTTTTAGGGA
>APFE031142290.1:0-11009 GCA_000404065.3 Pinus taeda | reverse complement strand
CTATCATACGTGTCAAACGGAGATCGTATGCCAAAGTTACGACCCCGGGAAATTGATGTACCAATTTACCCAAAACGGGGCCCACAATTTGGCGTTTCATCTTCTAGGGTTAGGTTTTGGAATGTGAAAGGTCTTCCATTGTTTCTCAACAATAAATAGGCCTTCGAGCCTCATTATAACACAGTTCAGAACAGTTCAGAGGCATGTCGCCGCCACATCTCTTCTTAGAGATAAGCTACCATCGCCCTAGCTGGTTTATTTCCATTTCTGGTTGTAAGCATATTTCGGTATTTTCCATTAATGAAATGAAGTATTATTTCCAATGCATCTTTGTGTATATGGTTATCTCTGTATTTTGTTGCATTCCTGTTTAAATCCGGATAATCAACACCAACGACAGCTGCCACCTCACCTCCTTGTCATCAGCTGACGTCACCACCACACCAATGCCACGTCATTGCCACGTCCCTCACTACGTGACAAAATCACACGACACGATGATGTCATCCGACAAAAATACGCCAAAACCCGCCAAAGTCAAAATTTTCGTTAAAAATAGGTGAAAGTGTCATTTTCGCTTGTTTTTGTTTGTCTTCTCTGTGCGACGTCTACATGCCAATTTGTGTTCAACAACAATCATTCGACCATACAGTCCACCACCCAGCTGATTTGCTCCACAGTTCGGCCCTTCAGCTCGGCTCACCACCAGTAACTTGCACATTTCACCGTCAAAATAGGTATTTACATGAATTTTGCTCCTAAACCCTGTTTTCTAGTTTTCTCTGTTAAATTCTCGAAAAAACGCCATAATTTGAGTTACATTCATCAAAATACCTGCAAAATTGTCCACTGAAACTACTATTTTGCCCAATTTTTTACTAAAAAACCTACCAACTCCCTCTCCCTCTGCAAATTTCTCCCATTAAGCTGAGCTCGAGTTCACTCTGGTCTGTGATTGCCGAAGGAAAGGCCCTGAAACTATTTCTACCCATTCCTTGCTGAAAAAACTCTCCAAGCTTCATTTTCTGCTACAAATTCTACCCAGCAAGTCAAAACAAAACGCTCCAATCTGCAAATCCTCTGAAAAAAGGTCCTAGAGCCACTATTTTACCTACTGTCGCTGTAAAGACCCACATTCCAATTAAAAACACAAGAGAATTTATAAGATGGAAGCCCCTGCTCCAGTGGCCCTCAATGTGGCCCCTCTCAATGCTCCACATAAAGAACTTGAATGGTTACCCCTAGCTGACAAGGACTTCCAGATTAATGACATAATGGGTAACAAATCTCATCTCCAGGCCTTCTGTGAGATCAGGAACAGCTACAAAAACAAAGCTGATATCTTTGGAATTTGGGAGTCCAATATGCCCATGTACTACCTCCCTTGTGTCCATGTTTTTCTTGACCTCATTCACCAATGCCATGATAATTATGAGCGCACTCAAAGGGCAGTGATGTCTCCTTCTGGAACAACTCTATTTTATATCACCCTTGAATCTATAAATGAGATGCTGCATTTTAAGCCAACTGGGCCATTGACTCCTCTTCCCTTGGGAATTTTGCTTGAACAAGGTGCCAAATTTCCAAGTTCAGAAATAACCAGAATAGGCCAATTATTTATGAAACCAAATTGTCAACCTCCAGAACCTCCTCCATATCTAGACTCATGGTTTAATGAAGCAGGAAAATTTATTATTGACATGATAGCCTACATCCTGGGATTCAAAACCAGTGAGTATGTAGATGAAACTACATTGGTCCTCTTATCCATCTTTACTCCAGGACAGCCCCCCACTGTCAGGTATGATTATGCCTCCTTCATAGCTGATAAGATCCATGAGCAATTCATGAGCATAGACAGAGAAAGAGTGTTTAAATACACATCATACATATATCATTTGTTGCTCTACTATCAGCCAGATAGTTTTCGAGTTCTCCTCAGAAAATTAGATTTCAAAGGAGAGAGAAGGTTTGCAATCTTCTGGACCTCAGTCTTCCACCATGTTTACTACTCTCCTTATACTTATTGTGAATTCATTGATCTGTTCATATATCTAGCCACCTCTTTACTAATGACAAGTCCTCTAGATAGACTTTCTAGTGAAATGCAGAGAATTCTATAGCTCTCCAAGAGTTATAGCATAGGTGACTGGTACTTTTACCAGAATCACATTGTGATCCGAATATATGGTTGTGAGTTGTGCCCTACAAATTTCCAAAATATGTGCCAATGCGATTGTTTGCACTAGAATAATTCAAACAATTTATCCAAGCAAATGTAATCCATTTTTGTGAGGCCAAGAAAAAGGCACAACTCAAAATAAGAAATCAATTAGGCCCTTTCACCTTCAATAAAAGGGAAGCCTAGCAAGAGGCTGATGATATTTTAGGGCACAGACTCAAGCTGAAACAAAGTTTCCATTGGGCACCATATGACACCAATCATTTCATAAGTTATAGGAAAGTGAAAAATAAGCTACCAGCATATGTTCATTGTAAAATCCCTGAAATCCAGCAATATTCCAATCAACAAGAGTGGCTAGAGGGCACATTAGTTGAAGAGATAACTGAAGAAGAGAAATTGGAAAAGGAAATGAAAGAGCTTGAAAAAACACTTTACCTGGACTCTTTTGGACAGGTATCCTTCAAGCTACCCCAGCACATTGGAGGTGATACATCTTTTGCTGATAGCTCACAACAAACATCACAAAAGGCCAGTTCAACAATAGCAAAGGGCAAGGAGGTGATGGATACAAAATAGCAAACAATGGCAGATCTGCCTACCACATCAAAAGAACAGGGTCAAGGGCAAGTTCCCCCAGCTCAAACCAAGGCACCAGAAGCCCCTGTACTACAGACTCCTCAAAATGAGGAAAAGAGCAGAAAGAGAGATAGAGAAGAGGATACCCCTGCCATTGGACCAGCAGAACAACCGAGAGATAAGAGGCAGAGATTGAATCCCTATTCTGAGGAGGAATTTTTGGAAGAAACCACAAGCAGCATGAGAGATGAGGAAAGGACCGAGCAACAAACTTCTCCATTAGCTGGCACATCGACTAGCTCATTCCAGCAAGAGCTAGAGAGGCGACATAGCATGGAAGTTTCATCCACCAGGCCTCAAAGCAAGCAAAGCTTAGATATCAAGAAAACTTTCACTGAAATAAAAGCAAAAAATGATCCAGTAAGGATGCAACTTTATAATCATCTAATGAGGACAGCACCCACCAATCAACAAAGGCTAATGGTTTCTTATGATATTCAGGAAAACAAAATGATCCTCAGTCATTTCAAGCCCAAAACATAGCAACCACAGTCAGTTGTTGATTATATTAGAACCAATCTAGAAGTTTTCTCTAAAGATATCCACCCAATTGACCAGATTGAATTACATAAGCAAACTGGGGAGATGCTGTACTCCACCTTGGCAGACAAGGCATTGCTTGCTCACAAACTACAAAATTCATTACACAATACCTCTGCCCAATTAGAATTGGAAAAGGCTTCCTCCTTAGCTAAGGACAACAGGATTAAGTCCTTAGAAGAAATTATCATCGAGCTCGGGCATAATCCTAAGGATGCAAAGGGAATCAAAGCACTAATAAAGAAGAAGGAGGACATTGCAGCCCTCAAAAAGCAATTAAAGTTGCCAATTACAATGCATCCACAAACCACAAAAGTTGCACAGCAGAAAGAAAAGGAGGACATGGTGAGTTTACTAATGAAAATGAATGATAGATTAGCAGAAACAGAGTAGGCATTGGAGAAAGCAATGAAAGAGAAGCAGGGAGATTTGACCTCCCAGCCACCTGAAATAGCTCCAACAGGTACCACTTCTTCCCCCACAGTTACAGTGGAAGTCCCTCCTACTGTCCCAGCATCAACAGCAGGTACCTCAGCTTCAGCAGCAACAACAGGGCCAGATACCAGCATGGGCATGGAAGAATTGATGAAAGCAGTAAAAGAGCTAGAGGTCCAAATGTCAGAGCTTAAAGAGGCAAAAGAAAAATTGGCCAAACTAGAGGTAAGCTATGACAAATCTAAGATAACAGTGGCAGAGAAAACCAGAGAGGTAAAGGCCCTGGAGAACAAGGTGAAATCCTTGGAAAAATATCTCACCCTGCATAAACCTCTAACAGACATTAAAACAATTTTGTGGACCAAAATTGTCTAGTCTATCACTGACCAATGGCAATCAATTCAAACAATCCATGAACAAATAGAATTGATAGAAAGGGCCCAAGTGGAAATTCAGGGGGCTAGCGCATCATTGGGAAACATGCCTGAGTAGGCCAATAGACTAATCCATTTTTTTAATACTCATACCAGAGAATAGTTAGCAGCTTTGGAGATCAAGGACGGAACAGGCACCATTTTGACAGTGAAAATGGTGCTAACTATGAGGAATTTTATACAGAATTTGGAAAGGAAGTGCCAAGAAATGCAGATGGAGATCAATGCCTTCACAGAGAAGTTTACAGTCTTGCAGCAGAAGGGTCTACCCAGTTTATTAACCAGCAACCAAAGACTATTAACACATGAACAATATGCTCACAGGGTAAACACATATGTTTCCAATCAAATCACAGCATCATCAAGCACTTCAGAAGACACAGGACCTCCCTCTAGACAGAGCTTATATGGCAAATTGGAAAATCTGTTCTATATTGAACATGAAATAAATCATCTTTTTGAAGTCCAGCCCAACTTCTACAGGTATACTAAAGCTAATGAAACATTAATAAAAATACAAAGACATCAGTTGCCAAAAGACCAATGGTGGCAGAGCATGCTGGAAGTTTTACCAAGGTAATTCTGATTTTTCTTTTTATCTACATTTGATCAAATGTCAAAACACGTGGCCGATATAATAAAGATGATAACAATAAAGGAAGGGAGTCAAGCTAGGACTGTTGCTTAAAAAAACAGGACCACGCATAGATAACAGAGCCGGGACAACAGCATGGGATATCAAGCCGACTCATTTGGTTCAAAAAGTCAGAAATATCTGACCAACTAAAGCGGCCAGTGCAGCAGCAATAACTTCTGCATTCATTTCTACCTATTTCCAACAGCATTTATTTCCCTTGTAAAGAGTAGGTGGACGAAATTATTGCTTGATATTTTGTCTACAAGATATTTTGTAACTCTTTTTTGTATAAAGACCTTCCCCATGAGATGTATTCGGGGTTGGTGATTTCTTCTCTGGACTGCGCTGTAACTTTGATATTTTTAATACAAACGTTGTTGAATTTCACTGCTGCTGGACCGTCTGAATGTGGATTTGATGTTCTAGGGCCTGATACAGAATTCCTATGTCTTTCTATGGATCAATAAGTTGTTCTAAACTTTGTTTTGTGTTTTTTGTGTTTGCAAATTTCATATATGTTTCATAATCTTAGTAACAGGGAAAAAGAATAGCCCAGAATTTGTTTAAATACACTTTGTGTTCAATCTCTATTGTTAATTATGTTTTATTTAGAATTAGCATAAACAGGAATTCTTAGCTGCTCCTGTTTCCACTTATTCTTTCACTTTGAATATTACCAAGGAATTCTTTACTGCTCCTTGATAATATTCATGCACTTTCTCTCTGCCAACATGATAAAGGATTCTTAACTACCCTTCATCCACTGGCTTACATTCCATCAATTTCCAGATTTTAAAATTGTTCCAAGGTCGATTATCTTGCTCTGTAGTATTTCCCTTTATCGAAGAAAACACACTCATCATTTCGTCCTCATAGACTCCATTTGCCCAATGGAATAAACTGTTTCAGACTTGCATCCCAGCTCTGTTTAAGATCACCATCCAACAAACTTAAAACAAAACCTTGTACATCATAACTAGCCTAAAAAACCTCAAAACAAAGCTAAAATATAAAGAGAGAGCCCTCTCTGGATGCAGTTTGGCTAGAAATTGCATCTAAAATATTGATTAGTGGCTACCTCGGCCGTATTCCCTTTTCTCACAAGTTTTGGGGAACAACCTGAGCGATAACATCATTGGCGACCCCACTGGGGACCTGAAGGAATGTTTGTTACTACTGTCTAAATTCTAAAACTACAGATGGAGCCTGAAGTTAGCCAGGCAGCCTTTGAAACTATTTTTTCTATGCAATCACAAGAGTAAATAAAAGCTACTTCAGTCTAACTCCAATCTAGATTTAGATTTTAAACAGTTGTCTCAAAGATTTGATTAGTTTCCTTGTTTCAAACATACCTGAAGGAAAGCCCAACTCCTCCTATATTTCAAAAGCTTCCTTCAAGATATTATCAAAACTTGTATCCTCCAAATATTCCCAGAAAATACCAACAATATAATTTTAGAAGCTGGCTCCAAGGAAGAAAGTTTGGTATACTAGGTCAAACCCACATCCAAATCCTCCAGCTATCTTTGACAATCCTAATTTAATCCCTAAGTGCCTTAGAATCCAAGAAAATCAAGAAAATTCTGCTGAGTTAAAGCTTAATACACCTCAGCAAAACCCTATCCAAACTAAGCTTACTGTTGGAAAATCACCAGTCCTTTCTCCTATCTCTGCTACTTTTTCTAGTCCACCATCATCACTCCAAAACCTCTTTTCCACTCCTCCATCCACAGCACTTATCTCAGTTGTTATCCCTGTGCTTCCAGCTGTCCCATTTTTACCTATTAATATGGCAAATCGATATGCTCCCTTGCAGTTACTTGCAAATAGAAGGGCTATGCCCCAAGACTATCAAAGCAAAATCACCTATTTTGATGATAGTTGAACCTATACAGCTCAAAAATATACCAAGGAGATGACAGACTATTTTGAAAACTATGAAATTGATGATGATGATGTCAGGATGAAAATTTTCATCCAGAGCTTAATTGGTGATGTAAGGACCTGGTTGAGGGCACTTCCTGCAAATGCCATTGCTAACTCAAATGCCCTTTATCATATGTTCATGAATAGATGGGAAAATAAAAAGGACCCATTACACATCCTATCAAAATATGAAAGCTTGAAAAGAGGTCCACAAGAAAGTGTCCAAGATTACTGTGCCAGATTTAATAATGTGTACAATGCTATTCCTCAGAATCTTAGACCACCACCAGACTTAGCCTCAATCAAATTCCCTGATGGATTTGACTTGTACATGGCTTACCAGCTTAGGGAGAGAGCTCCTCCAAGCTTAGAAGACATGCAGAGCATAGCTGTAAGTGTTGAAGCCAATCTGATTTCTAAAAGAAATCGGGCTAGATCTAAGAGAAGAACAACCTTTAAGGAAGAACCTTCTACATTTGAACAAAAATTCGATGCAATCATCAAAGGTATGGATAGACTGGTAGATAGAGTGGAAACTATTGAGAGGAAATCTTCATGGGAGGGCCAACCAAGCCGCACTGCTAGAAACCCAAATTATAGAAAAAACCAAAATCCAAATCTAGGAAAGGCTAGTCCAGACCAAAACATAAGGCCCCCATTCCAAGAAAATTATGCAGAAGCTTCAACATCTAGTGAACCAACAGAGGATGCCCAAATTTGCTTGATGGGTCTCAATGGTGAACAACAAATCTTCCTAACTCGAGAAGACCATGAAGCTCACACTCTTGGTTAGTTTCAAATTCAATCAGGAGAATCTTTTGATTTCAAAGAAGGATGTGATGCAACTGTCTATGAAGTTCATAAGCAATACAATCATAGGAGTAGAAGAATAGACATCCCTGATGATCCCAAGCAGAAACCAATTAAGCAGCCTAACAAAACCAAACCCAAGGATCATCATACACAAACTATTCCTAAATCAACTTCCAATCCAAATAGTCCAACAGTTGAAGATATTTTAGACCTAGAAAAATCAAACTAGCACCCTCCAACTATTTTTCCTCTTGAGGAAATCATAGAGGAACCCGTAGAAAACGGTGTCAAAGTGACTTCAGCTCGTAATAATATTCCAGTGAAAGAATCAGGTACAGAAAACTCAACTGAAAAGGATAACCTTACTGCCCGAAATATCAAAATACAAACGGAAAAACCTTTCAATTTGGAAACTGAAATAAGTAAGTTAAAAATAGCCATCCCACTATCTGAATTGGTTAGACATGAATTTTTTAGAGAAAAAATCAGCAGATCATTACAGATTTCAGAAAACAAAGATTCAGTGAATGTCCTTGATGATCAACCAGAACTCATATTTGGCCCAAAAGTAAACGGAAAATCGGTAGATGGAGGAGTTCCTCCTTTCTATGTCAGCTTAATATACATGATAAGGTACTTCACAATGCAATGTTTGATTCTGGGGCCTCTCATAACTTGATGCCCAAATCTGTGATGGAAAAATTAGAGCTTGACATAACTAGACCATACAAAGACCTATTCTCATTCGATTCTAGCCAAGTTAGATGTCTAGGCTTAATCAAGGATTTGTGTGTATCATTAGTCCAATATCTAGCCAGGACAATTTTAATGGATGTGGCAGTAGCTGATATCCCACCCAAGTATGGAATGTTGTTATCTAGATCCTGGGGTGCCAAACTACAAGGATCTTTCAACTTGACATGTCTTATGCTACCATCTCAGTCTTTGGCTAGCCAAAGAGACTGTACAGAGAAACTTTGATGAAGTGTGTGGTCAGAAGCCAAGACAAACCCCAAAACTTTCCCATTTATTCCATGCATTCAGACACGGATTCTTTCATCTTGTACAACACTGAGATTCATACCCCAACTGATGTTAAAATTTTGGCATTAAACCAGAATGAATTCCTAGATGAGAAAATCCACGGTTCAAATTCAAGAAGTCTCTGAGAACAGTCATATAGCAGTCACACAAGAAACACCAAAAGAAAATGAAGATCCAAATCTGTCTGCTAAACAAATTGAGACAATTCTGGATAATAGTTCTAAACAAGAAATCCTATGGTATCTAGAGTTTGATGGATCTGTTAATAAGCTAGGAGCAGGGGCAGGCATTTGGATTCACAACATGAAAAATGACTATGCTGAAGGGCATGCATATAGATTAAACTTCAGATGCACTAACAACATGGCCAAATATGAATCCCTTCTACTCAGGCTCAAAGTGATCAAAAACCTAGGGGCGGAGAGGATATCAGTTTTAGGAGATTCTGATTTGATAATTCAGCAAATGAAAGGTAACTTTGTCACAAATGACATTAGATTGAGATCATACAGAGGGGAAGCAATTGAAATGCTCAACACCTTTCTAGAATCCCAACTCACCAAAATCCCAAGGAATCAAAATTTACATGCTCATAGCCTAGCACCTTTTCCAGTACTTGCAAGCTGCCATTTGGTCCTGCTCATCTTTTCACAACTGAAATCAAACACAGACTAGGTGTTCCAGACAATGTAAAAAATTGGCAAGTCTTTGACAATGACACTCAAATCAATAATTTCCTGACCCTCAAAGAAGAGTTTTCTAGCACAAAAATAGATACAAGCTCTGCAAGTGAAAATGATCAAATAGACACAGTTGAGACACATATTTCTGCTGAGACAGCAAACCAAATTCTACATCCCACTAAGTTTGCTAAAACAGATTTACAGAAACTTGAAGAAAAAGAATGTGAGGATGACATTGGAGTAGAATGTGAAGTCATTGATTTGAAGAATAATTTTTTACCTACAGGCCTCACCCCTTTGGAAGACATTTTTGACTCAAATGACATTTCTAGGAAACCTAAAATGTAGCCATTAAACACAAAAATTGAGGATTGTAATATAGGAACTGCAGGGAATCCTAAAATCATAAAATTGTCCAAAGCTCTGCCCCTTGACCAAAAACTGAAGTATGTTGAACTGTTCAAAGAGTTTCAATATGTTTTTGCATGGAGTTATGAGGACCTAAAGTCTTATGATACATCTGTTATCCAACACACTATACCTCTCAAGGAAAACCAAAAACCTTTCAAAAATAAACTTAGGAGGGTCAACCCTATGCTCCTCCCTTTGATTGAGAAAGAAGTTAAGAGAATGTATGAAGTTGGAATTATAGCTCCAATCAGATTTTCAGAATGGGTTTCAAATTTGGTGCCCACTAAAAAGAAGACAGGGGACATTAGGCTGTGTTGATTTGAGAAATTTGAACAAAGTCTCCTTAAAGGATAACTACCCCTTACCCAAATGGATCACATTCTACAAAAGATAGTGGGTGCTTCAAGGATCTCACTCTTGGATGGATTCTCAGGATCCAATCAGATCCTAATGCACCCCTATGACCAAGATAAAACTACTTTCACAACCCCTTGGGAAACATTCAAATATGTAAAAATTCCATTTGGACTCAAGAATGCACGAGCAACTTTTCAAAGAGCCATGGATATAGCTTTTGCTAAAGAAATACATGATGTTTTAGTCATTTACCTAGATGACCTTACAGCTTTTTCCAAATCAGATCAAGAACACCTAGATCATCTCAGGCAGGTATTCTTAATTTGTAGAAAATATGGTATATCATTGAATCCAAAGAAATCATTGTTTGTCCTATAAGAAGGAAAATTATTGGGCCATATCATCTCGAAAAAAGGCATTAGAATTGATCCGAACATAATACAAGCTATCTTGCAAGTCCCTCACCCTAGAAACATCAAAGAACTACAAGCCTTTTTGGGGAAGCTCAATTTTCTAAGAAGATTCATACCAAACATGGCCGAGCTGATAAGATTGCTGAACAACATGTTGAAAAAGGATTCCAAGGTTAAGTGGACAATAGAAGCTAAGCAAGCCTTTGAAGAAATCAAAAAAGCTTTGACTCAAACACCAGCCCTCACAAGCCCCAATTTTGACAAGGACTTTATCATATTCTCATTTGCATCAGAACATACAATTGCTGTTGTTTTGCTTCAAAAAGATGACCAGGGATGTGAAAAACCCATAGCCTTCTTTAGCAAGTCACTTAGAGATGCTCCACTCAAATATCAAATCATGGAGAAACAAGCATATGCACTTGTAAAGACCATCAAGGACTTTAGAGTTTACATCTTGTACTCTCATGTGATTGCTTATGTGTCCAACACTGT